>JAPYZA010008802.1:0-16828 GCA_030522685.1 Eupelmus azureus | reverse complement strand
TCATGAAAAAAAAAACGAAAAAATACCGTAAAATAGCGTAAAAATATGACAAAATATCGTAAAATCGCTCAAAATAACGGCTAGATTCCGAGATTTGTTAAATACAATGTAAAATAATTGAAAATATCGTAAAAACGACGTCAAATCGAGGAAAATAACGCTAAAATGTCGTAAAATGGCGTAAAAATGCGATAACATATCATAAATTCTCTCGAAATAACGTCTAAATTCGAAGATAAAGGGGATGCAAAGAAAATCTTGTACAAAGTTTTGGAGATGGATGGAAATCTTTGATAAATTAAGCACAAATATTGCAAGAATTATGAAAACGACGTCAAATCGAGGAAAATAACGTAAAAATAAAAAAATTAAGTAAAAATCCTTAAAATAATGGCAAGTTTGGGAGATAATGGGGATGATTTATAAATTAAGCAGAAACGTCGCAAAATATCAAGAAAGCAACGTCAAATCGAGGAAACTAACGTAAAAATGTCGAAAAATAACGTAAATAAATGAAAGAAAACGTGAAACCCCTCAAAATAACGGCTAGTTTTGGAGATAGGTCGAAACATATGATATATCAAGCGTAAATATCGCAAAATATTATGGAAACAACGTTAAATCGAAGAAAATAACATAAAAATATCGAAAAATAACGCAATAAAGTGGAAAAATAACGCAAAACCCCTCAAAATAACGGCTAGTTTCGGAGATAAAGGAAGATAATTCATGAATTAAGAAAAATATCGTAAAATATCGAGAAAACAATGTCAAATCGTGGGAAATATCGTAAAAATATCGAAAAATAACGTAAAAATTGGAAAAATAACGTAAAATCCTCGAAACAAGGGCTACTTTCGGAGATAAAGGGGCCCTAAAAAAAACTTGTACATATATACTTTCTATATATATATATATGTATGTGGATCGGTCATTTTGATGCTTGCGGTGTTGCCAAAGCTAAAGAAACAATGTGTTTGTATATCTATATATATCAGGAAAACAGGTGTAGTGCTCATCAAAATCTCTTCAAATTGCCTACTTTCAATCGGTACTTTTAAAGAGATTTCCAATAACCCGTACTTCCCTATGCATGGCAACACTGTAGCAGTCTCAAAAGTACCGTTTCACATATTTATAGATATATATGCATATATATGACGCAGTGATAAACGATAAAAAGAATCCTCCACCTGGAGCCCACCAAAACCCGCGAACCCAAACGCGAGCTCGCGAGCCGGCTCGGCCCGGCTCGAGCAAGCTTTTGCACAGGCCTATATATAACATCTGTTAAATTTGTTTGTGAGCTTGTGAGAGACACTTGTGAGTTGTGAAGTCTTGACGATCCAATTGGATGAACAAATTGCGGACAAAATGAGCTGTGTGGAACCTTTATCTCATAATGGCAGGGCAACGAACATTCCATCTGACCCTTTGTAGTCACGGTGACTGGAGAAATATCTGCAACAGATTAAAATTACAAGCAAACAGACTGAAAACAAGCTAGAAGAAATTCAACAGCAAATAGTATATGCAAGTAAGCAGATTGAGAGAAAGCCATAATACATTACAACAGTTGAACTACAAAGGCAGTCAAAATGGATCAAAATAAAAAAAATCTCGTACTATTTACGTAGTAAGTCGTTGATAGCAACCGCTGACGGCTTGTCTTTTCGCGATTTTTGATTTCGTGGGTCGTATTTTTTGCATAGTTCGCGAAATACAGGTACAAATACACGGTTGTTTTTCATCTCGATGCGTGTTCATTTGTCTGCGCCTGATTTTTTTATGTTCGCGGGAAACTTCGGAGCCGTAACAGAGGAGAACCGCACGTCCTACTCCGAAATACTTCAGAGCATAAAGATGGCAGCAGTAGATAGATAGATAGTATTTATTATTGCACAAATCAAGTACAAAGTGAATACAGTTTAAATATAATGCCTATTAAATAGGTCTCAACATTAGTAGATTAACACATTAGTGTCGATATAACATTTGGCCTTCTTTATATTTACAAATTCTGGTCAATATTTTGACACCTAAATCTATCAGTCATAGTAGTTAACATTTAATATCAAGAAATAAAACAGTCGATATAATAATCATCACATAATAATCATCACAACACTTTTAAAAGCTCTGATCTCAAAGGACCGTGTCAAATAAGACTTAACCTAGGTGTAGAAATAAAACTTAACCTAGGTGTATATGTAAAAAATAATAGTAACTAGTACTAAGTCAGATAAAATGAAGTAAATATAAAAGAGTTGCGATGCAAAAAATAAAAATCAAAAATAATGTAAAAAATAAAAGCAAAGTTAAAAATAAGATAAAAATAAAAATGACCTTAATTTCAATCAGTCTTATGTGGTCAGATCACAGAAGTATTATTGCATAGCGCCGACTATCACAGTCAAAGTCGCACACTCGCTTCAGCCCACATTCGCACCAACCAGACACACTTAAATACATTCATAACCGCTTAATCTATAGAATAAATTAGGACGGGGAAATAACACTGAAAAACGGCACGACAGAGAAAGTAATAAATTAGGAAGCTTTCCACAAAAAACATATATTAATAAATTACCAAGACTTCACAAAAACATTGCGTATGGACTTGTTTCCTAGACTTGTATTATGATGTGGAACCCTTAGCTCTCTAACATCACCCCGCACAGGACCTCTAGGTGTGTGTTTGATAAAGAACGTTGCTAAATAGCCGGGCTTACCCATCCTGACAATTTTGTATATATGGATCAGAATAAAATAATCTCATTTAGAGTCAGTTCTGAGCTAGCCTAGCTCCCGCCTGTACGGGGTGTTGCGATCATCCCTCCTAGCACCATATATGTAACGAGCATAGGAATTTTGCATGACCTGAAGTCTCCGTCTCAGTAGTGTAGGCCAAACTCGCTTTTCTTGCCCTTGAAGTTCCTCCTTGCCGCTTGTAGATCCGGCTCAAAGAACCAAATTGTGTAAAGTTGCGGGATTAGACATTGAAATTAAAAGACGCGGCCGTGCCCTGATGGCAAGCAGGTGAAGCGATCGGGGCGCCCGTGCCTTATATACGTCGTGTATTCGTGTTTAACCTGGCAATCTTAAGAAAATTTTTTATTTATCAAGATTTTAATTTATTTTTGTACTACTCTATATTTGTAAAGCACGTTTATTGATTTTCCAAAAACATGCCTCGCAATTAAATTAATATACATTGAATAATGCAAGATTTTAGATTCGTAGCAGAAGCTTTTACTATTTTCTTCTTCTTGTTTTTTCAGTTTCTTCAATTCTTCAATACATATATATAGGTATTGTTTCTTGAAGTAGCTTGCGGATGGAAAAAGAAGCGGGAATGCAGAAAAGACACAGAGAAATCAAAGGCAATTAAGTTTATTTATTTTTATCTTTGTTTTACAAGGAAGAGCTAGGTTGCGCTCGGCTTGAAGTTGTCGAGAAGACTGGCTCGTCGTACGCGGCGGGGAGGAAAACTGCGGAAATTGCAGTAGAAGTGGCGTGAGCCAGTCGATAACATGGCGCAGCCAACAACCCACGAAATTGTACAAACATCCTGCCTGCCTCGTTCCAGGAAGGAAATTAGATTACTGAGCACCTGCCGCTTGAGCCACCTGCACGCAGAGACTGATGCGCTATGCATCATACTGAACGCATGTCATCATCTATGTGAGTGCACGTTCACTCTGCTGCGGCATGTATGGTATTGCCATTGATAGAGCTCTGCATAATTGCGCGCATAAAGGTTAAAAATTTAGGTTATTTACGCTACTGAAAAAGTTCAGATGAGATCTCATATGATAATTTACATGATATATCATGCGAGAACTTATATGAGTTCTCATGATATATCATGTGAGAAATTCGGTAATATCTCATATAAGTTCGCATACAAGATATAATTTGATACCTTATATTCAGTATCAAGCTAAAACATCTGGTGATAAATCACGCGAGAACTCATGAGTTCTCATGAGATATCATTTACATTTATGTCTGTAACTGTTCTCATGTGAGTTCTCACGTAAGATATCATTTACATTTAAATCTGTAACTGCAGTTCTCATGTAAGTTCTGATATGATATATCATTTATATTTCAATCTACAACTGTTCTCATGTGAGTTTTCATATGAATTATCATATGAGATATCATTTACATTTAAATATACAACTAAAATCTGTTTCCAATTAAAATATTATAATAAAACATGTATTATTTTTTTATTAAAGCTCGAATAAAAAAGTTTATGCTGGATCTCACTTTGTGCTCGTCGTACTAAAACACGAAGTTCGATACATGAGTGATATTTCAACATCGCGTAGCACTGCTAGGGCGTCACGCGCGTCGCCAATCGGCGCCCCCCTCGCTTCAGCCGAAAGTTATCTTGCTTCCACTGGCAAAGTGGCAACAAAGTTTAGCGCAAGCTAACACGCATAGAGCATGTCCGGTAGTCACAGCCTTATAAAAGCAAAGTGAACGTTCACATGCGCCAAGCCGAAGCTTTCGCTGCTGCCTTTTCCAACTCGTCTAATATTGCGGGATCCGCGCTCGCGAATCCGGCTCATCAGGAACTCATCATAACCTAACCTAAATTCTTATTGATTAAAAAGTTGAAGTTGCACTTCATGGTTAAGTGATTAAAAATGAAGATATAATCGATCAGTTGAAGGCAAGAGCTGATAGGAAAAAAAAATTCCAAATCCAAAATTTATTATTAACGACATTTCCTTGGCTTGGTACGCCAACCTCTTCAGGTTCTATTTATTAAAATATATATATATATATATATATATATAAACCACTTTAAGAAAAACAATTGGATTATAAACACATTAAAACAAACTCAATTACCAAATAAAATAATGAGTTAACACATGTTTAAAAGTCGAAAATATATTTTTTTATTAGCGTGTCTACACGCTAATAATGTCAAGACAACACTCATCGTCTCTCAGCTGTTTTTTTTAATAAATAGAACCTGAAGAGGTTTGCGTACCAAGCCAATGAAACGTTGTTAATAATACATTTTGGATTTGGAATTTTTTTTTTCCTATCACCTCTTGCCTCCAACTGAACGATTATATCTTCATACTTTTTTGTTTTGCAATTTAGAATTTTTTTTCTTTCTCCTCTCTCTCTCTCTCTCTCTCTCTCTCTCTCTCTCTCTCTCTCTCTCTCTCTCTCTCTCTCTCTCTCTCTCTCTCTCTCTGTTTCTCTCTCTCTCTCTCTGTATACTCGCATGTATAATCTGCTTGTGCATGTGCCACACACGCACTCGCGCAACAACAAAGAGCAGACGATGTTAGGCGGAATAACTGAGCGCTGCGCCGCAGTTCGAGAGGGCACTTTCGACCTTACGGTGAAAGTAAAAACAGCTGTGTAGCTGTGCTGTAGTTAAATTATTAGCATAGATTGGATGATTTTCCAAATTAATAAATGTACTTTCGCTCAAGGCTAGAGAAAAATAGTATTTCTTACGCGGGAGGAAAATCTACTATTCATAGTTGACAGTCAAAATAATAAAGAAATAACTCTTTGTCGTAGTGTTAATACTTTAAATATTATAAGCAATAATGTACACTTAATTCGAAGTATCGGGAATGAAATCGTATCATACTAGCATATATCATTATTAACTGTATTTATTATGTATATATACATGGTGTTATTTAAATAAAAATATTTTATACTTTTTCAGAAATTCAACTTCACTTTATACATTTTCCTACTCATTTATCCTACAGTTTACAACCTGAACCGTTAAAAACTGATAACTAAAATTTTGTTTATATCATCAACCAACGTATGATTATATTTGTTAAGTGGTTTGAAAAACAATATATTATACATTTTTATTGTGAACACAGTTTTAATTATTTAAAATTTGATGATAGAAAATAAGGGGACGTAAAAAAAAATTAAATTCTTACCACATCACTCTCACATGAGTTAGCGCCACTCACATAGATACTGGCGTCCATAAACAATGTTTCACTTAAACAATTAATATTTTCTTTAAAAACAATTTCATGTTTGATTTTAATATTATAATTAAAAACGGATTCAAATTATAGATTATGATATAAATGATATCTCATGTGATAATTCATATGAAAGTTCACATGAGCACGGTTATAGATTGAAATATAAACAATATCTCATATTGGAACTCACATGAGACCTGCAGTTATAGACATCAATATAAATGATATCTCATGAAAACACATATAAGTTCTCATATGCGTTCTCATATGAGTACTCACATGATTTATCGCCAGATGTTTTGGCTTGATACTGAATATAAGGTATCAAATTATATCTCGTATGCGAACTTATATGAGATATTACCGAATTTCTCACATGATATATCATGAGAACTCATATGAGTTCTCGCATGATATATCATGTAAATTATCATATAAAATCTCATCTGAACTTTTTCAGTAGGGTATTCAATCTCTAAATTTTAAATAGTGGGAATTCGTACTTTTTACTTTTTAATGGACCATTCTGAATTAAATAATAGTAAAAATTCACTATTTTATTGTGTGTCTATGGCGACCGTGATCAACGAGCATCGCTATTTATAATGGGATCATTCTTGTCAATGCTGCCGTGCACTTCCAAGCAGCATAAACTCTGAACATTGATCATAGTGAACTTGTTCACATTAATTTAGAATGCAATCATTATGTAATATAGTTCTGGCTCGATTATGAGATGTGGACAGGATTTTTAACATTATAATTCATAGTGCACTAGTCCCTCCGTGTGAGCGGGGGGCTGATCCAACTTATTATGAGGAATCGGTAGCCGGGCAATCTTCACCACTGGCCGGACGTACTGGCCAAGGGCCGTGCGGACGGTGACGGTGCGGACAAGGCCATCTCTGCCCGAATGCATAGCGACGATTCGTTTGACGGGCCAGCGGCCGTCGGACTGAAGAAGCGAGGGATCAACGATGACCACGAAGTCTCCGACCTCGACGTTAGGCTGAGATATCTGCCACTTGGGCCGTTGTATGAGTGTTGAAATACTCTCGACTCCAGCCACTCTAAAAGTTGTCTCGCATGGCCTTGACAAGGTTCTAGAGAGTTGATAAATCTATGTCGCTCAGACCGCCGGACGGAGGCTCGAGAGGGCGACTGTTCAAGGTCATCTCGATCGAGCACAGCAGGGTCACGAGCTCCTCGTAAACAAGACGACGTGGCCCGGCAATCCTCTGGAGATGGACCTTCATCAACTTCACCGCGGCCTCCCACAGGCCTCCAAAGTGTGTCGCGCCGGGAGGGATGAATCTCGATGTGATATCCTGAGATGCCAGTGTGCCCTTGACCAAGTTCCAGTCCAGCTCCGCAGCCTGTAGGAGATACTGCAACTCCAGGTCGGCACCATGGAAATCGGTGGCGTTATCGCTCCAGATCTCAGAGGGTTTGCATCGTCGGCTTGTCAATCGGGTGAGAGCGCCGAAAAAGCTTGCCGTCGTGAGGTTCCCAACAAGCTCTAGGTGCACCGTCTTGTTGCTCAGGCATACAAACACCGCGACGTAGCCTTTGGTCGTGGCCAAGCTATGGCCCCGGGAGCGATGTACTTGAAAGGGCCTTGCGTAGTCGATGCCAACGTTGTTGAAAGGCCGAGATGGAGTGACTCTGGCGGAGGGCAGTGAAGCCATCTCCTGGGCGACGGGTCGAGCTGCGCTCCGAGAGCACACGCCACAATTTCTTAGATACCTCTTAACTCGAACCTTGGCGCTAGAGACCCAAGCGCGCTGTATGTTTCGGCAGTAGGTGGCACGAAAACCGGCGTGCAAACTGTCTTCATGGGCTCAGCGGATAACGAGGAGGGCGAGATGCGATCGGCCGTCAAGAATCACGGGGTGTCGTTCGCCGTAAGAGATGAGGGCGTTGTCCAAACGACCTCCGACACGCAGAGTCCCGTCGTCATCCAGGAATGGGTTTAGCAAGCCAAACGAGGTGGAACTGAAGAACTTGGACCCGTGGCGAAGCTGGTCTTTCTCGACAGAAAAAGACCTCTGAGCTTACGAGAACCTAGCGCAGATGAGGAAAGTATCTCTCAACTCCTCAGCTGTGACGGGGTCGAGAGGTCTCGCCGAAGGCTTCGAAGCTGCTCGGCGGAGAATCCATTTGCTACGGGCGGTGCCTCTGATTAGAGCATTGAGAGTTTAGAAGCGTTCGATGTGGTCTTACCGCGGGCCAACCTTGGTAGTGAAACAGCTCGTACATGACGGTGGCACCGAGAAGGCGTGGAGCTTGAATGAGCTCGCCTGCTGGCAACCCAGCCAGCCAACAGAAAACATACGGTGATTTTAGCGATGACGCCTTGGAGCTTGGGACCGGCGTACAGAGCATCGTTCAAGCTGAGGCGTGAGGACGTCAGACGAGAAGCGTTGAAGACGACACGCAGCTTCTTTCCCGGCGTCGCTCCTTTGCCAGATGCCGTGGTGAGGGATGTAGTGGGCTGCGATGCCATGGTCGTTTAACTAACTCCTCGTCGGTGACGAGCCGCATGCGACCAAGAGTCTTGTATTCTTCCATGAAGCGACAGAAGCTCTGTTGGAGGTCTTGGTCCCGCTGCATGCGTCAGTGCATTGAGGCGAGAGAGCTGCGAGCGCCTCCGAGGCTCTCCCCGATGAGAGCTGCCTTGTCCGACTTCAACGGAAGGGGGACAATGTATCGGCCATCGGCGTCGCGGAAATGCTCAGTGGCGAAGACCTTTTCGCACTCAGCATCGTCCCTGGAGATCCGTTTCACGATCGGCATCACCTTCACTACCCAGAATCGCTGCACCAGGCGGCGGAGTTCGTCGAACTCGGAGCTTGATTCCACATTGGCAGTCGTGGAGAACCAACCTGCGGTCAGAGCGTTTGGTCGCTCTAGCGCGCAACCGACTATGGTCCAGTCGAAGATGGTCTGCTGGACCAAGAGTGGACCCCATCGTTGAGCGCCTGCCATCGTGATGAGTGGAAACACGCCTGCTCCCAGAACCAAGACGATCCGTCTCGGCTTGTCGAAATCAGGGTCCGCTAGTTGGAGTTGTTCTTTGATTCGGCTGAGGTCTGCGCTGTCGGCGCACGATAGAGTAACGATCTCAATGGTTTTCAGCACGTAAGCCTCTGATGATATCTGTCGGTCGTTGGAAGGATCGTGGATGAAGATGGTGGTCTGAAAGCGAGCCGAGTCCAGCACCGCTCCAGCGACTCCTGTGATGCCAACGATGATCCGACGGAGCTTCCAGCCCATCTTGCGAGCAGTGCTCAGACTCGGCAAGGTCGCCTCAGAGCAGGAATCCAGAGGAGCTCGTGCTACCGTCGGATGCGCGCCACTGCAGCTTACAGTGACGACTGCAGTTGGCAACATGGATATTCACGCCTGGGCTGCTTCGGGCGACGGTTCAGAGGAAAACAGCGAAAAGTATAGTAGTAGTGGAGTGAGCCAGTCAATAAGATGGCGCAGTGAACAATCTGTGTTTATTATAAAAGAATATAGAGGTATAGACACTGTGTTATTATAAAAAATACATTTATTTATTATTTATTTATAATATTTTTTCGCCCGATACAACTGATAAACGTATATTATCAATAATAGATAAAGGTATGTAGATGATTTAAATATTAACACCATAAACCTTATGGAAATTTATGGAAATCGAATATTAACCCTATATACCTTATGGGAATTTACGAAAATTACATATTAGCGCCATAAAGCTTACGGGAATTTATGGAAATCGAAAAAGAACCCTATGTAGCTTATGGGAATTTACAAAAATTATATATTAGCTCCATAAAGCTTATGGAAATTTAAGGAAATCAAATATTAGCCGTATATAGCTTATGGGAATTTATGGAAATCGAAAAACAGCCCTATATGGCTTATGAGAATTTATGGAAATCGAATATTAGCCCTATATAACTTATGGGAATTTATGGAAATTGAATATTAGCCCTTTATGGCTTATAGGAATTTATGGAAATCGAATATTCATACCATATACCTTATGGGAATCCATGCTAATCAAATTTTAACCATATGGCACAGACGTGGTCGGTTCTATGTCCGTGTTAGGGAGGGTGAGAGAGCGTACACCTTCAACAGTGCTTCGGACCTCAATACTGTCCTTAAAAATTGTAAATCTCTTGCACGACCTGCCAGTGCACAGAATCAAGCAAAAAATGGGGAGCATCTAAACTCTAACTTAAATAATGTTGGCTCTTCCGAATTACAAACTTCTGATAATAATTCCTGCAACAGTGCATCTGGCGGCAATAATAATCGACTAGCTGCTGGCAGGGCTGGTTGGTCGCATAGAGGACGGGACACAATAAAGGCGGGGTTTGTCAATCTGACCTCTCTTCGAGGTCACGTTGACTACTTTCGTCAATACCTCGCAGATCATCTCACTTACCACCTGTTTGGGGTTGCGAAGACTAGGCTGGGTAATATAATTAGCGATGACGTAGTTAAGGTACCTTGATATAAAATCTTTAGACAAGATCGTAACTTAAATGGAGGAGGGGTTGCCCTGTACGTACGTGACTATTTTAAAGTAAAAATACTTAAATGTTCTGTCACGGTGGGTGAAGAAAAACCCAAAAAACCTGAGTATATCATGGTCACGTTATAGCAGGGTAGCTCCCCTCCCATCTTCATATTTGTTATATATCGACCGCCAGGTATCTCCTGGAAAGTCTCCAGAATGATAAAACTACTTAAAAAACACTCATTTAATTATAGTCAGAAAATTATCATGGAAGATTTTAATGGTGATACATTGAAAGACACTTCGGATGCTAATTTAATACGTCAACTATCAAACGAACTTTCACTCCAAATCATCCAGCTTGGTCACATGGATTGACGTCATGCTCGTTGACAGTGACGATAATATCATAAGTCATGAAAACGACCCTCCGCCTTGGCATAACAACCATAACATCATTAATGTTAAGATCAGAGCACCGGTGCAGGAGCTAGCTAGCGATATTTTTACTTATCGTGACTACAATAGTATTAACAATGACGAGCTGGTTAGTTTTTTGCGGGGTTGCAATTGGTCATGTTTTCAAACTAACCATACTGACGTAGACTCCGCACTTAACCAACTCAGCTTGAACTTAAAGGAGGCCATTAATGGGCTAGCGCCACTTAAAACTTTCACTCCTTGTAAAGGAAGGCTTCCGTGGATCGATGCTGATTTGGACAGACTATTTAAGAAACGTGACGCAGTATACAGACGATTCAAACGCACTGGCCCGGATTAGCTTTTGTCTGAATTTATGATATTGCGCAGAGAGGCCCAATTGAAATCTAGTGAAGCTAAGACCATCTTCTATTAGAATATCGCCTTCGGCTCGTGCTAGCTACTTTTTGTGGAAAATAATAAATTTATTTATCTAAAAAAAATTACAAACTTAAATATTGTACGAGTATTATAAATAATATTGTAATCTTGCCGAGGAGAATAAAATTTCCTGTTCACTGATCTAATATATACAAACTAACAATGTGAAAAACAGCCAGATAAATACTTAATAATTAATATTAAATAATAATAGAAAAAGTTTACAAAATAAAGTGCCAAGGAAAACTAACAGAGGAAATAAAAATTTTCTGTTTGCAGATTTTATACATATAAACTAATAATTTTCAAATCTAAAATACTATAAACTAAAATTTTTTCGCATTACATATCAACTTAATCCGTAATAAATAGAAAATAGTACCAGGTTTTACTATCCTCTAATGACAAGGTTTGGTCAAATAAATTAATAGTTGACAAAAATATATAAATTAATAATTTTCAAATCTAAAATACTATGAACCTAGATTTTGACACATTATGTTACGACGGGTAGCGCTAAATAAAATCCCGTTGAGTATTTCACAGCGTGAAGATTATTATCACATTTTTATTAACTCACTTTCATCCTTATCTCTCTGATCGGATGGAATTTCGCAATCGATTTTTAACTGACTTTCCGATGAGCTGGAGACTTGCGGTTTGAAACATTTTTTAGATCTTGGATAACAATGCAATAGTATAAAAAAATAACACAAAAACTAATAATAACACTCTCAAATAACACTTCAAATAGCACCTTAAATATATACACACGCGCGCACACACACACAGTAATGGAGATAGACACACGCATACACATACATACAGACGTACACGCACATGCATACGAACAGGCAAAAATATTAATAATTAATAATTAAATAATTAGAATAACACATTTATTTTAATATTGAATATATGAAAATTTTTTAGCAACTTGCGCACAGTATATACAGACTTTTATTTACTCCGCGCGCGCGATGCTCAATCTGTATAAAACAAGACTAAAAAGCAAAAAATAATTATTTAAATCAAAAAAAATTTTTTAAAGAACGTTTTTAAAAGTACTAAAAATTATAAAATAATTTTTCCTTACACATTTATAACAACATATTCCTCACTCCATACAGTTTTTCCTGAAAATTCGTGATTGTGAATTTGTCATAGCCGTGATAATACTTCTAAGATTTGAAGCGAAAAACGTGGGGTGCATGCAATAAATAATAGTAAGAAGGGCAGAGAGTAGCTGCCGTGGAGAAAAACTCATAAAACAAAGCGTATAATTTGTAGTATAATAAAATTGTTAGTGTCTTACGTGAAATATTTATGCATCAACTATCTATTGCATGCGTCCCACGTTTTTCGTTTCAAATATTATAAATATTATCAGAGTATTTCTTTTGCATTTTATATTTCTTCTAGTTACCTCTAATAAATTCAAATATAGCTTTACCACCTCGTCTACTTATTTACACGGGTGCTTGCGCGAATCCCTTCTTTCTTTGGCTATAGCAGCTAGCCGCCGGCTTACATCGGGAAGTGGGGAGAATCCGCGCAAATATCCTGCGCGGCGCTGTCAACAGGTAAGACTGCACTACGAATTGTCGCAGGTTAACACCTTGGGCCGAGGAACACCAGGCGTCCTCGGTAGCAATATTGCTAAGAGCAATATTAAAATTTAAGTCGAGTCACTCCGTTACCATGTATCAACATAATCCGTATTAAATAGAAAATAGTATCAGTTTCTGTCATCCTTTAATGATATATATTAAATGACTTGATAATTTCTAGAAATATAATTCTAAGTACAACAAAGTTACCATATAAATTTCAAACGATTATCTCAAACACTTTGATTTATAAATTTCGTAAATTTTGAAATATATGAACTTTATAATAAAAAAACTGATGTTAAAATATTAATAAACATCATATATTATATGATGTACATTAAAAATATTACACAAAATTGACCACATACATCGGATGATTCACTTTGCAGCTGTCTAACATTCCAACGAAATTTTTTACAATTTTTTCGTAAACGGTTAGTATAATCAGGTATAAACGATGGTAAACCAAAACTATCGAAATAGAAAGCATTACAAGATTTGTCAACGTATATCGCGACCCAATGCATACCGGATTTTGTGTGATAATCGGTGTTTACAACGAATGCTATCGATTTCGTCCATACCCGCAGCATTTGATCCGCTGGGAATACACCTATCGTATGCGATTTAATTAGCGAAAGGGTGTTCAATATTTCCAGACTGTCCATTAAAAATTTCTACTCGTGTTGATGAAGACAACTCTGTATTATCTTGCGAAAGCCGCGAATTCAACCACGATTTTAATCGAAATGCCTTGTTTAATGCACAATGATATTTTTGATGAAAAGCTTTTATAGCGTGATGTAAACAGTACGCATCAGATTGTATATACCTAAACGATGGACAGTTAATAATGTGGCGGGCTATAATTTTGTGAAGAATCGCCCACTTCTCATTACCTCTCACGTAAATTTTTCTAGCCTATTTTGTTATCTCTCGTAGCGTCTTGTAAATCACTTTTACGGGTACATCTCCCTCAAAGTAGTCGAGTCCGTGATGATACTGACAAGGTGAGTGTCTCAGATGCGGGTCATGGATCTTGCTGAAACTTTGTCAGGGTCTTCTTTGGCCAAAATTTAAAAATATTAATTTAGTTTGAATTCTAACTACAAAAAATCATCTACATTTGGACCTGCTAATGCTTACAATTTGACAGTGTAATGCAAGGGCTTAAATTTAAACTACCATAACATTCGACCAAATTAATATTTTTATTCTGTAAACAGCAAATTATAGCTTATTTTATCTAGTTTTATTTTCATTTTTGGAACATTAAATAAGGCTTATGCAAACCAAATTATTACAGTTTTGCGTGTAAGCAATTTTTTTTTAAATACTAGATTATACTACTAAAACAATTTATAACTCGAGTTTTAAGGCCTATTCAAAGAAACCCTGAGATACGGGTCTCCTTATTTTGGCCGAAGAAGGCACTGAAAAAGTTTCAGCAAGATCCATGACCCGCATCTGAGACATTCTCCTTGTGAGTCAACCAACTATTTTGTTTTCGTGCACTATGACTGCGACTGTCTAAAAGTGTAGCTAACGCTACTATCCAGTGGGCGCTAAAATTTCCATTCAGAGCGACCACAGCAACTTCTTTCGGTACAGTTATGTTATTAACACTTTTAAATCCTTGAATATGTATGACTAGATCTTTGTTTTTTTATTTAATTTTTTGCCTTTTATTGACTCGGTCGAGGTTCGAAATAGACTAAAGTCCAAGAGACGAATCTTCGTGTTATAAAGACGATGCATCAACGCCATCTACAGTCTATCCACTAAAATCAACGATAACTTGACGCGATGCATCAATTTCTAGAATATTATCGTACTCTGCGTAAATAATACAATTTACAGATAATGTCAGAGGGTCGTCGAATCGAACATCTAATCTGACACTACCGTGTTTAATTAAATTCCAGTGACTACACTCATTGGCTGATAAATCGGGCGCTAAATCAAAAGCAAATAAGCAATATCCGTCGGGGTATGATACACGCGTGATTTGATTTCCTTCGTTAAGAAAATGAATTCCAGTACCAGAAAACAGCGTGTGATAGGCGTCTACATGTAAATGATTTTTTTTTAAATCTGGCTGTAGTGGTTTCGAAGGTACTTGTACGCTGTCTATGTATAAATATAGAAAATTTATATTAAAATGCTGAAAGTTAAAAGGGCTGAGACTTCGATCACCGTTATAAGCCTTATTTTTAACGAATCCAATAATTATTCTTTTCGGTAACTGACCCAGAATAATATTATCTAAACTTTCTCCGTGAATGCCGCTGTGCATAGTTACAGACTTGACTTCTATGAGCAATTAATACACCAGGACTTATTTTGACGCGTCTGACTAAGAGATTCGTCTCCTCTATATGGACCGAGAAAACTCCTGTAGTGTCCATTAAACAAAAACTATCGCGAGATCTTATTAATCTGACTCTCATCTCGACGCCGTTCATCAGTAGTTTTTCTTGTTTTATTACATCACAGTGAAGATGCCCAATTATATCAACTTGTTTTCTTGCTAATAAAAATTTTCGTCGTTGCACAAGTCCATTGTTTTCATCTTCTGTGTCATTAATTTTTCCAGGTGTATCATCCCACCACAAAACACTTGTCAAATTAGAAGATTTAGCAGCAGATCCATAGTTTAGGGGTGTTTCGATATATGCTCTGTAAGCGTACTCGTTAGTCGGTGGTGACACTGCTTTTTGATTGAAAAACACATCTACTTGATTAAACATTGAATGCATAAAATTATTAACTGATCCAGCTTTTGGATTTATAGACACTTTTACTTGTGCTGCGACTGCATCAGACACTTCGCATTTTAAACTGACACGTAGACTAAGCATTGTATGAGCGAGATCGATATATTCATCGCCATTGCCTGGTTGTGAAAACTCTATCGGTGAATCATCGATAAGCGATGATACTGGTTTATATTGCACCCAATGCGAACCTTCAATAGTCGTTTGAGTTGGCGGAATTTCAAACAAGAGAAGTTCCGACTTAAGACACTTGCAAGTATGCGAATGCAAAAAAGCCATAATTATTTGTCAAAAATGTCTCTTGATGTCTTTTTCTCTCTCTTTATATTTTTTGTATTTTTTTTACCTTTGCGGCGTGTGATCAAGCCTGGAGAACCAATGCAACTGAAGCGGATCACCATGTCGCGATGTTTTATTGACGAAGGACGGAGCGCTCGAGGTTTCGCCACAAGGCGATGGAGGGGCGGATGCGTCAAAGCACTTTGTGCTTGGTGTCGTCAGGCAAAAGCGGTAATAGAGCGCTGGAGTGCTCTCGGATGAGGGCGAGTTGCAGGTAAAGCTGCTGCCTCGGTGCGGTGTCGTCGGAGTGCTGGGGAAGCTCAGAGATGATGCGAAGAGCTTCTCGTTGGCCAGCTGCTGCGAGCGATGGGCAGTGCGTGCCCGCTGAACGTAGCCCTTGGCTATCTAACATTTTCCTCGGCTCTCTTTCGGTGAGTGAGAAGGTCCACGCTGGTGTACGTTTTTCCATATTCGCGTTGTGACTGAAGTGCTCCTGGATTTTCGGCTCTATTTATACCCGATTTTCGAACGGTTTTAAGTCCTTGACGTGTATGTTTGTGATGATTTTCTCGGTAGCGTCCTCTAGATTAAAGATTACTGGTGACCACTGTTCGTTTATTTTGAAAGGTCCTTCGAATTTTTTTGAGAGTTTCGCATTGAAGTCGGTTGCCTTATTCGAGATAGATAGATAGATAGATATTTCATTTATTGCACAACTCAGTACAAACGATAATACATAAACAATTCAAAGGTACAGTTTCGTGTATCACATCTCGG
>JAPYZA010008801.1:0-16140 GCA_030522685.1 Eupelmus azureus | reverse complement strand
TGGTATATACAGTGACATTGGAGCAAAATTTTGTAGGCACAGCTCAATGTTCATGTTGCAAAAAATCTATTGATAATTGCAAAATATAGCTCGATCCATATGATAGTGTTGCGGCTTAATATCTTAAGCACGGCATATTGGGAAGAATGGTGTAAAGTTTGTAGAGATGCTTATAGAAGCATATTCCTGATGAAGTGGGGTCCAATCCTTGAGGTAAATATAGTGCAGCGGTACTATATATATGTATATACAAATTATTCAAAGCATTGTTGGTATATCTCTGTATAAAGTAATATATAGATGTTCTTAATCTTCGGGGTATCCAGATATTTTATCACTACCGTCTCATAAGGGAATGCGCTTCTATAAGTGTTACAGTTGTTGGTTCTATCTATGATAAATCTTGAGTATATATTATGAAGAGATACTAACGACTTTAAATGTTTACGAAGCTGCAGTTAACTCACGATCCAATAAATTTGTATCTGAAAATTCATCAGATTTATGTCCATTAATATTTAAAGTCAACACAAGATACTAGTGTAAAGGGTATTCTGGATCTTGACTGTAACGAACGTAGAAGCATATTGAAATAGATACAAAGCATAAGTGAAGTTCTTCGTAAAAGATTTCGATCTGAATATATGAGTTAGTTAGCAATAAAAAATAAAAAAGTAGAATTAAGAAAAATAATTGTATGGGATATTGTCTTAATTGGAAATAATTTACAAAAGTCAAGATTTTTGAATTAATCATTTAATTAATTTATTTAAAAGAAAAAATGGTTCTGAACAAGCAATGTCTAAATTAAAAGAATGGGTCGAATTATTAAAAGACTAACGTTTTGAAAATTAGATATAATTTCATGCTAAAAGAATATTTATCTTTAATTTTGGATTGTCTTTTATTTAAAAGATGGAGCGATGTTAAAAACTATAGGTATGTATTTACGTTGTATACAGCTTCGACGTATACGACGAGGAGATGCACGGATAGTAACGGACTTGTCTGACCTTTATAGAGAGAAGATATAAAGGTAGAATTAAAGTCTCTGTTTTTTTTAATTATTCTCTTAGTTGTTCGTAATTTTAGAAAGCCGTTCCTTCGTCTACTAATTTTATTGATAACACCTTATAGATATATATGTTTACAATATATCGTTCACATGATATCTATATCTGAATAAAAATATTTATTAATAAACAGATCATAAAAAATATATTCAAAGAAAAATTACTGGTATATCTTAATTATAGCAAATTATAATTTTAACATCTAATATTCAATCTCTGCATTACGACACATAGCATAGTAATTATTAAAAAATTGTTTTCTTCACATTCTTATGAAAAAAAATCTGTTCGACTTTTTATTCAGTTTTCTTTGTAATTTTTGATAACAGACAAGCATATCTTCTTTAGAAAAAGCATTAACGTAATTATGTTCAATAGCATAACTACGTGGCATGAATTTATTTTTTTGGACGCTATAATTACACAGTGCAAAACTAGTCAGTAATAGACGTAATAGTACATTGATGTTAATGCTATAAAATACTGTAAGATACTCATGTTATAATAGTTGTACTTCAGTGCCCTTACTATACTTGGGCACTAATACACGTCGTACCCTAAAGTGCTACTTTTGCCACTTGTATCTTAATATTCCTTGAATTAAAAAGTTATATTTACTAAATAAATACTATTAAAATTACTTTAACGTTATTGGTACAAGATGGTATTTTTAACGAGTTTGCAGCTAGGAATCTGCTTATTTAAAATTTTGTTCAATATTAATAATACATATATACTTAGACATCAGGCATTAAATAGTATATTTCGATGCTAGTGCGAGAAATTTATTATAGCCTTGCGAGGACGTTTGCGCCCGAGGGTGCAAAGTCCACGCGAGGTTGAAATCACGTTCTCGCTCATGTATCGAACCGTACTTTTTGATACCACGTGCACAAAACGAGATTAAGTATACGCTTTTTTGTTCGAACGTGCGCAAACGGAGTTTTGTGCACGGAGTGTCAAAACTTATGTTATTGTTAAACATAAAATCAATGTAATAAATTTTAGAATCAGATATATACCGCATTATAATCACATGTTTCCAAAATTTATTTATGAAGAGTTATATGTATTCCTCAAAATACAATGACAATTTTTTTGTAATACGTTACAGCTAAATAATTTTTTGGTTTTTCGGTAGACACACAAAGACTATATTTGGAAAGTTACAAGTATATTCCACCCTAGCAAAAATAATCACGTGTTAAATCACTTGACAATCACGTGACATTATGAAACAAAAAATCATGTTCTAAAATTGATTAAAATATTGTTCTAAATAAGTATTAAACATTTTTGAAATTTTATTACTTATCACGTGATTTATGACGTGATGTGATTTTTACGTGATCCTCAGGTGATCCTTACGTGATTTTTTAAAAACAATTTATAATAAATCAAAACAATGTTTTAGTCAATTTTAGAACATGATTTTTTATTTCATAATGTCACGTGATTTGTCACGTGATATATCACGTGATTTTTTTTTGCTAGGGAAATTTATCTTTATTTTTTAATAATGTCTTGAAAAGGAGACTTGGTAAACGTCCCGAAAAGTTGACATTTAATTTAATAAAGCTTGGTTCGAAGGAGATCAATCGATTCATTTTCTACATTACTACATTAAATAATCTTTCAAACATATTCTAAAAAGGTGCTTAAGCATAATGATTTTATTAATTTTAATATTTGATTACTTTTTTGACGGGTATTTAGCTACTATTCTAATTATTAATAACTTAACGAATATCCCGTTAACATTCTACCAAGTACATAGGAATATATTTAGGGTGTGCTTTTAGCTTGTTATAAATTTAGTTTGTTTAATTTAATTTATTAATATTGTTCATTTCTTCATATTAAAAAATTCATATGGCAAGTTGTAGAAATATCGAAAACCAATATTTCAAACAAATAATTGTAAAATGTTCACTTTATCGATGTTATAAATTAGAATAGTTATAAAATAATAATTTTTTTCTTTCCAAAAAAACATTTAAAGTTATTGAAGAAATTATTTTCTACCACTTAAGTATTCTAAAAAAAAAACATCAAAATATATGAAATAACAGTATAAAATATTTTTAAAGTATTAAACATTCTATATTTCCTAGGTCTAAGAAAGAAACGGTATGTAATATTCATTTATCTGAAATTTGAAGTTTATAATAATTAAAGAACAAGCGTTCTAAACTTCCCAATCCCATCCAAATATTTTTATATTACTTTTAACTTTTAACTGATTTATACAAAGGTTTGGAAAAAATAAAAAGACTACCTTACTTTTTTAATATAAATTTTTGTTAAATGATCAATTTCAAATGATTCTTTTAATATTTTAATTTGTTATAAAGAGAAGAAACAGATTTTCTAGATTAGATAAGCAAATTGTTATTAAAATAAATACAGCAAGCATAAGCATTGGCTGGAGAACGAATCGAACTTTGATCGCGTGTACCTAAAGGAAAATTTGAAGATCAAGTTATAGTCAATGTCACGCGTTGAAATTATGATTCCGAGATGAGGAAGAAGAGGTGGGGGTCGAGATCGCGATTTAAAGTGCTAGCGCATAAAAAAGATTACACTTTATGCGAGCATGAGAAAGAATGAAAGAAATTGAAAGAGGGGATTAATGAGATTGCCTAGTTGTCGTGTGGCATAATCTTATTACGTGCTGATGTCGAGCGATGTTTGATCATGCTGTGTATAAGAAAAACAAAGTAGCAAGAGATGGTGGGGAATGAATGATCTCCGAGAAAGAATGATCACGCCATGAGTTCGTGTGAGAGACGAGAACGACTCAACGACGATCCGGTGTAGCGCGCGGTAACGTCACCTGATTCTAGCGTGACCGAAGTCCGCGACTCTTGCGAGTACAGACGCAGCTTCAAATACTTATATATTGCTCTTATCTTACGTTGCTATCCTGTTTTCACTTTCTTTCAGCTGCATGATCCTTATGTATTTATATATTCGGAAAAATTCACTTAGCACCTAATGTTTTTATTTCTTGTAACATTTATATGTATATTACTTTTTTTTATACAGTTTTTGCACCACGAAATAGCGAAAACATTTCGAGGAATTTAATGGGGTTATTGACAAAAATTACTAAAAATTGATAAATTGCCATTTACACATTTGTCTTTTTATAGATAAACCTTTTAATTTTGAAATAAGTTTATGATAATCATTTAAATTATAAAGTTCTTACATAAAAACCCGCTACCAATTTATTGGTACGTAGCTTCCCTCAAAATAATTTATCGTTCCTACATACGTTTAGTATAATAGTGTAAATGATTGACAACTTCATTAATAATATAAAAAATTCACATTTTTTTTATATGTTTAAACCAAATAAAAATTTATTGTCCATATATTTTCATCAGCAGTAAAATAAATAACAACGTTTTGTAGTGTGCCTCACAAATAAAAAATTAGACATTTTTACCCATCTATTATATTTTTGTATCGTGGATTTTTTCTGATCACTATTCACATAAGAACCTAAAGTTTTGTGAACAAACATTAAACTATATAAATACTATCTAATTCAGACCCCTTTTATAATTTAAAATTATTATAAAACAAATAAACGAATTTTTAAGATTACGTCGGATTTGTTGTAAGTGAATTAAAGTCACTTTAGTTTAGCAATCGTGAAACGACGAAAACAAATTTTTTTATTTTTTACTCAAACAAAGAGACACAAAACGTTTATTGACTACATTGATTAAAACTTTTACGCTTTTTTGAGTTTTAATACACATTACTACTACAATGCGTCAGGAATATCATATACCATTAATCATCTTTATTCATTCTAATAATTCTAAGTTATTTTGATTCTTAAGATATAAGTTCTTAAAAAATATGGGCTATTTCTGTAGTTTCACTAACCAGGAGGGGCCACGGGATTCGGGTTACAGATTGTGATGCAACTTCGGGAAATGTTTTTCGGTACCAAATATTAACAAAACCGCAGCGTATAGTCTAACGCTTCGCAATACTCCAGTTATGGACACTCGCAGTCTTATTTTAAACAAAATATGAAGAATGAGCTTCTACTTAAAATGTAAACCATTAAGTCTAGACAAATCCTTCATAAATTTCCAATAAACAACATAAAACTACGAAGAGCAAGCTTTAATTTGCCGTTTTTAGAATGAAGAAAGAATAAATAGGACCAAAGTTATGCTTGTTTAAACTTGAGCAAACACTGATTAATTAGAAAATTCTACATGTCAAAATTTAGATGATTTTAAGTACACTTTTGTTACTCAACTTTAAAGAAGCATAACTTTGGTCCTAATTATTCTTTCTTTATTCTGAAAACGGCAAATTAAAGCTTTCTTTCCATAGTTTACATTTTAAGTAGAAGCTCATTTTTCATATTTTGTTTAAAATAAGACTGTAAGTGTCCATAACTTAAGTATTTCGAAGCGTTAGACTGTACAACTGCGGCTTTGCTCATTTTTTGGTACCGAAAAACATTTCCCAAAGTTTTATCAAGATCTGTGACCCGAATCCTGTGGCTTCTCCTAGTAAGTTACTTATTCTTTTCATCAAACATCATTTAAAGTTGGATAAAAAATATTATAAAAATAATACTATTTGAAACTGAAGTTTTTATATTGACACGTGTTACAAGTATATATAGCAATGTCAAAGCAACCTCTTTGTAAAATATGTATAATATAATATTATATATATGTTTAATTTTAATGGTGCTTATTCTAATTTTTAATTTAATTGTAGCGTTATCTTTCTATATATTTTTATCGTCTGACTAGCTGATCTGTTTTTTAATCTTCTTGATTTAAAAATATTATTAAATATGTTACATACAATAATTATCTTCAGGATATTAGAACATTTTTTAACTGTACATAATTTGCTGTTTTATAATGTAATAATTCTCGTTTCTTCAATATAACTTTCTTACATAATTATTTTCTATTATGAAGAAAAAATTGTCAAATTACGTCGCTTACAGTTTCTCGAGAAAATAGCAAATGTAATAGCAGCGAAAAGGATTTACGTCACTTTCTCTTGATTTGAAACAATATTTATATTTTCAAAATAAAAATACATGTAAGAAATGCATTTTTATAAAATCGCTAATTTTAAAGGAAAATTCCGATAATTTCTAATAGTGCTGAATAAATAATATAGGAGTGTTGAACTCTGTAATGGTTTCGGGTAAACTGTTTAATCTACAAAATTCAGGGTTGTTATAAAATCTTTATTTACATGAAATAAATTATAAAAATTAATTACCATAAGATTGTCATTAATATAAGACAATTGAATTAAATGATAAATTTAACATTACCTATAGAAGCAAATTTTAGTTATAAAGTGAACTTATTCCTTTTATTTTAATTAACTATTTTTTTTGCAAGCTAAAAGATTTTTGTAAAAAAAGTACTTGTCATTAATTTCTTGTATAATTTAACTTTATTAGTGAAAGCAAATTAAAATAGAAAAGATTGTTAAAATTAATTATGTATAAAAGTAAATATATAAATAAATAAATAAATAAATAAGATGAGATGAGTTGAGAGGTTGGCAGCTGCGTAGTTATATAGAAATATTCGCAAAGAATAGCTGATGGGCAAAAGCTGGGAACGTTGGCGCTTGCGCTTTGGCGAGCTCCTGGTGGGGGACTAGAGTAGCAGCGAGTGTCGGTGCCTCGTGGGGCGCGGGGAGGAAGCGGCACGAGTGTAGGAAGGAGCACGAGCAGGAAGGTACGTGTACGTTCGTACTTCGTACAGACGTATAGTGAGCGGGAGGTACGAGCTGGCTCGAGATTCGATGGACTAGTGGCTAGTATAGCTAGCTTGAAGTGTAAGCAAGTAGCCGAGAGGGCCGCGCTTAGTCGCGCATATATCAGAGGACCTGCGCCTTGTAAAGAGCTCAGAGAGCCGAGCCAGACTACAGCGGCAACTGCCACTCTTTATTTCATCCTCGATTACGTCTCGCCGGCATTATTCTCTCTCTTTTAAGGCCGAATTGCAACCTCCAAACTCTTGGTACGTTCCTGTTCCTACCTTCAAACAGTGCACCTCAGCTCCAGCGAACTCAACGATTTGCACCGTCAAATTAGCATCGCAGTTGCAAGGTACGTTTCTATTTATTTTATCAATTACGCCCTAACAACTCGCTCCCTTTTCATTTTCCAAGTACTTGTGATTTTGCCAGCTCAAGTCTGTTTACTCTTCATCTTATTACCGTATCGTCATTTGTTTCCAAACACTCATCCTGCACTGACACACTTCATATTCGTGTATATCTCTCGCTGTGTCTGTCGATGTGTACGTATATAAACGTACATATATCAACATACACACATATATATATACGCACATAGAAAAATCTTTTACATGTATATATATATATATACATATATAACAATTAAAACATAGATCATTTGGTCATTTGAACAATTAAAACATAGATCATTTAGTCATTTGAAAACAAGATGTATTGCATATAACCGTATAACGCTCATATTATATGTCATCACTCTTACAAAGTATAAAAACATTGTTGAGTAAAAAATTATTCATTCATCTTGCCCATGCATCTATTACACAGAGATAACGTACAAAAAGCTCTTTCCAATTTCAAATCAAATTTAAATAGATATTCGCAATTGTTTTATTAGGCTCTTATTAATGTCTTATTTCATTTTGAAATTTTGAATTTTATTGTAATCTAATTAGAGAAAAGAAAAAAAAAAAAAAAAACGACGACGACGTTTAGTATACGGCGGTGCAACTATAAGTATTAAACCGGATGAAACTGCTCGCTTTTAATGGTCCTACTCAACTGAGCTAGTTTAAAGATTGTAATTTTAAATTAGGATTTACTTAAATAACATCAATATACACAAGCTTTACAGTAAAGTAATGCGGTATTAACAAAGGTTTCAACTATTCTACATAAGCGATAAACCACAATATATTGCTTAGAGAGCTGAATTTATTACCTTTCAAACAAAAGTAATTTTCCATTGCCAGTGAAAGAAAAAATGTAACTCGGCAGTTTGTAAATTGTAAGTACTGGTTACAGAAATCGATGCACGTGACAGTTTTTGCACGAGACTCGTGAATTTATTCACTAAATGTATTCATTCTTATTAACGATGTATGTATTCTTGACGATTGCAACGAGTTCGCGATTTGGTAATTTTTTATTGCTGATCATAATTACAAATTTTCTGTTTCATTTTTAGTTTGAAATAAGTGATTTGCAAGATTGAATTTATTTTAAGCATTATATCTAATAATTTTAAAAAGTATTATATTTTATAACGTAAAAAAATGATATTTATTCACTACTTATTGAAATAAAAACTTTATTAATTCTTATAATTATTTTAATATTAAAAATAATTTTTTATCGAAATTTAATAAAACAAAAAAACGAGCTTGACTATTAGCGAAAATTTCAAACGATTGTTTCATTTAAATATACTACATAAAAAATTATCAACTTTCTATGTTAATCTAAGAATTGCAATACGAGTTTCATTGCAAAAATCGGGAAAGTACTTGAAGTTTGTTGAATGAACAATAAGAATGCTAATACGCGGCTGAGAAACAAGCTTTGAAGACTTGTCGGGAATGATTAATTTATAAGCCATAATATCAAAATAATTAATAAAAAATTATTAATCGACTTTGACAAAATGTATTGAATATATTTCATTATGCACGTGATCTTAATTCAGACACATATATTGATGTAGGTTGTGTATTTACTTTATTTCATATCATGTGTTATGACAATAAAGTAAGCATATACGTAATTATTGATTAATTAATAATCTAGCAGCATTATCTTGTATGCAGGAAAAAAAGGAAGCAAAAGAGTATAATGCGTGGTATTCTATTAAAAGAATAAAAAAAAAAAAAAAAAAAAAAAAAAAAAAAAAAAAAAAAAAAAAAAAAAAAAAAAAAAAAAAAAAAAAAAAAAAAAAAAAAAAAAAAAAAAAGATGAACTGATGCGAAAGCAAAAGCGTGTTGCGAATGCAACGAATATAAGTACACGTGTTTAGCTTAGTAGGGGGGAGCGGCAGTTCTCGGTGGTTCAGGTGGCGCGAGTCGGACGGTGCTCTGCAATTGGTCGGGACCATCTCAGCTGACAGTGGTAACTGCTCGGAGTGCGCGACTGAACACTCAACTGACTGACGGCATTATACCGTAGCACGCACGCGCGCACACCGACTCACACTTATATTCACGTATACCTCTGCGGTCTGCGCGCACATACACGCATATACTTATATTTTCGTGCGCTGTTTCCTCGTAATGCCTGAAGTTTGCTCTTCCTACTTCCTCGGCATGCGAATTCATTTATTTTCCTTTCTTATCGCGTTTGATATTTTTTTTTAAATACGTTACTCATTTCTTGTTTAGTATTATTTTAATATTTATGACAAAATATTATAAAAAATTTTATTTTAACATCATTTATTTATTTATTGTTAAATCAGAGTACATACATCATATCAAGTTATACAAAGTATAGCTGAAAAAGATCAAAATTTTTTTATTATTAAAAAGATAGCAATTTTTTTATAATATATCATTAATTATTTCTTGAACTAAAAAAATTTAATTAATGTACTAAATTATGTGATTAAAATAGCCACAATTCTTTTCGTAATATAATTTATTTTATACCTTTATATTATATTTAAATATAAATTATTAATCGCATACTTCTACAACGAAAAAGGGTAGCAAAAAATTGCATAAAAATTAAATTAAAAACAATTCCTCATAAATAAACTGCAATTATGCTTTAATTATTTTTGGTAAAGCGGAGGAAGACGGCATACTTAAGGTATAAATTCAAATAAAATCTCTAGAAATTAAGTAAACTAAATTTAAATGATGTGAAGGTAGATTGATCTTTAACGAACCAAGCTGTTTCTAGTCAATTTATTCATCAACGTTTCGGAAGATTTTCAACTTCCCTTTTCAAGACTTAAATAAATTAAACTTAGATTTACATTATGGATTCTAAATCATTATGGAGTTTAAATCTTAGTTTAATTTATTTAAGTCTTGAAAAGGAACGTTGAAAAGGGTGTCTTCCCCCGCTTTAACTTAACTCACTTAATACGTCAGTAAAATTATCCATTAAAAAAAAAATAATTTAAAAAAATTATACACTTATAGGACTTATATAAAAATAAAAATCACTGATAAATTAATTTTATCACATTACTAAATATTCAATTAAAATGTTTTTAAAATCAAATTTGAAAGATTTTTATAACTAAAAGTTATGCAAGTATAACTTGATTACTAAATTTATAATTATTTCTTGTCGGTAACATTTAACAGTTTATAACGTTAGGTGGCTAATAAATAAGCTGACATTTTTTTATCAAAACCGGGGAAAGACGCCTTTGCTATATTTTCTAAACAGTTCTTAAAATTTATTTTTTGTTGTGAAAATCACTTTCCCATGTCATTGTTATTAATATAACAAACAAAAAATTTATATATATGTTTAATAGCTTATTATGTTCTTTACTAAAATAAGTTGTATAAATTTAGTTTACTTAATTTCTATAGATTTTATTTGAATTTTTTCCTTAAGTATGGCGTCTTCTCCCGCTTTATCTTACTAGTAAAAAGTAGATAAAAAATAATAAGAAATCTCTCGAAATAATTTTTTCAAAAGTAAAAATTAAGCAACTATGAGTTACCTTATTGTATACTCAAACATGTAAAAAAACTTATTGTCTTTGGATAATATGTAGCTGAAATAAGCCAGATTACTTATTCATTTCTACTAAGCGTTTCTGAAACTGAATACGTGCCAAATGGAAATTGATTAAATGAGCTCAGTGAATTTAATTGAATGCGCAAGACTTTAAGAATTTTAATAACTAATATTCTGTATACGATTACTTTCTTAAGAGTGCTCTTCACAGAGTCAGCACCCTCTAGTCTAAACAATATTTCTTTCACGTTTTTAATTTATTTATCGAGCTGAAAACAAAATAAACGGAGTTACGCTACTTGTAATCGGTATTAGATCATTTAAAACTTCACCGTCATTAACGAATCCAGGAACTTACTAGAAGAGTTTCCGGGGTCCGGATCACAGATGTCGTTCAAACTTTGGCACGTGTTTTCAGATGCCAAAATATGAAGACTAAATTTTTAGACCTTAATGATTTAAACTTTAGAGCGCCGGGGATTTGAAAAATTTGCAAATCAAATTTTTCTATAGAAATGTGATCTAAGGTCCCTAAGTTAGGACCAAACTAAGTTAAGATGTTGGCGAGTCAGACCCCTTACGCCTAGAGGCGTATCCCGGTGCTCTAAAGGTTAAGAAATTCTAGTTATTGATATATTCAGATTTAAGATAAGCTAATACTGAAAAAATACTATTATTTAAATTTTTTTTTTTGAGTCCTCGGGTTTAATATAAACTTATCTCCTAAAGTTGTGTTACATGTACTGTAGCTTTTAAGGCGAAACTGGGACACTTCAATTTACTTGTAGTTTATTTATTTATTTAACGAGTTAATTACATTGTAATCCTACATAGGCCATTTAATGCCTGAGCGTAGGTCTGGTATTAACATCAAAACTTAAAACTATCTTACCTAAGAACTTACAAACTAAATATAAAATATATGTAGTGCACTTTTGCTACTCTTGGGATCAATACTATTTATCACATCGCTTGATCCAATTATCCTATTAGTAAGACAAGCGTGGTTTAAGAAAATAAATTTATTTTAGTATTATAACTGTATACATATATATCTATAACCCTCAAAACAAAACCTTAAATTTTTTAGAATTTTTAGAATAACATTTTATAACTATTTGTTATATATTAGATTTAATCCAAATCTGTATCTTTTTCTTGATTGTTCATCTACTACCTTCAATTGTCTTTATTCATTTGGCAGTGAATTATAAAGTCTTATGGCTATGATATAACTATTTTTCTCACTAAGCTTTTTTACCATTTTTGGTATTTGCAAACTTTTATTCCTTGTATTGATACTTTGTAGTTTATATTCATTTAGCAAGTCATGATAATGATACATTAATGATTCTAAAGAGAATAGTTGTTCCATGTTTCGAGGACAGTTTTTTATTTCGAATGTATTTTTATAAATTATTTTAAGTATTCTATTTTGTAAGTTTTTAAAAGATCCTATATTATTCTTATAAACACCTTCCCATGCAATTATCCCATAGCTAACTATACTGTTTAATAACGCATAATATTGTTAACAAGGTTTTCGTATGCATTATAGTAGCTAATTTGGAGAATATAAAAAAAAGATATTTTGTTTTCTTTATTATACTTTCAACATGTTTGTCCCATCTTACATTTGTATAGAAGATAATCCCTAAATATTTAAAATTTTCTACTCTTTTTATTTTGTTATTACAAATTTTAACTTCTAAAGTTGTTCTGAGGCATCTTCGAACACGAGTAGCAAAATAAGAGTGACGTAGATGCTAATTTACCCGTGCGTACATGCACGCATGTGTGTAAGAGTATAAGTCTGTATAGGTGTGCGTTGTTATTTTATTACTATTTATTATTATTTCGATTCGAGAATCCTGAGCAGATTCTGGATGAATGTTATTGAACCTGGTTAATATTTAATATTTTGTCATAAGTATTGCATATGAAAACTTTCCTCTTACCCTGACCGAAATTTGTTCGATTAATTTGTAATATGTAAATTAATACCAGTGTCACTATCAAGGATAGAATCGTACATCCCATGCAAGGTCACGGATTTGGCTAAAAACTTTTTTAAGACGCCAAAAAAATGAGTATAGCAGGTTATTAATATATACGCAAAAAATAATAATTATATAATTTTATTATTAAAATAAGTTATGAATAAAGTTTATGAAATTAAATTAAACAAAAGGAAACAAGCTTTTATTTGCCATTTTCAGAATATAATAATTGATAAAAACGTTTTTAATGTATATTTGTTCAACTTTTAAACTAATCACTTGTAGTATTTGAAAAGCAAACTTGTTTATTTACGCTCGTATACCTCTTATCATTTGTCATTACCTGTCAAAATAGCTAGCAATTTAAACTGAAATTAATCTTTATTTATGTAATATTTCTATTTCATATATGCCTGCGTTTTAAGCCTAATTTACACGCTATTAAATTATCAACCTTTTTAATTTGCAAGTTTTCAAATTAATGATTATGATCAATTTAATTATCTTTTTTATGTATTACTATTCATTAAAGCTGTTTATAATTATTTTTAATGTTGTTAATATTATAAATACATTCTACTCTTTAGTATTATATTTATCACTTCATAATTAATAAACAATATTCCCCTGAACATTTTCTAACAGAAAAAATGAAATGAAATTCTGATTTTGATAAATTTTATTTTAAATGTTGGAAAAGAAACTTTACACTATACATATTTATTTATCACAATACAATATTATAGTAAAATTATAATAAAATATTATCTAATAATATTCGTTTTTAGGGCTAATTTGCAATGGCACCAAATATCATCACCGCACCAACGGGTGTCCTTTTCGAGGGTGAAAATATTGAAGAGTTACAAAAACGACAATTAGAGAATGTGCAGAATAAGCAAAATGCTGAATACAGAATACAAATTGTTTGGCGAAATGTCTTAGTTTTTGTTTTCCTTCATGTTGGAGCTCTCTACGGCACTTACCTCGTTTTTTCGTCGGCTAAGATAGCTACAACAATCTTTGGTAATTTTCTTCACACAACTTTCATGAAAATTTTTTGTGCTTACTTCTCTTTTTTTTACTTCAACTTGGTTGAAGGCGCAATGTATACTTTACGTGCCAATGCTTACTTGTATTGTACTGCATATTTACACATTTTTGACTGTTAATTATTATTTTCTTTTTGTATTTTTCTATCGATTTATTGAAATTTAATATTGAGATTCGATAAGAAATGGTTGATTAAAATTTCTACAATTATTTTTTGCAAGATTAAAAGTGGTTTAAGAGACTTTAATTGTAAAAGGTGATTTGGTCATTAGAATATTTTTTATTTAAGTCCTATATTGAAAATTGCGTATCTTATATTATAATTTCAAATTAAACAACAATGGATGTTTATGATTTCGAAAGGTAATTAAGAGAAAGAAAAATAATTTAAATTTATAAATTTAGAATTTTAATAAATTTATACAATTTTTGTTTCATATAAATTCAGATAATATTTTTATTAGAATACTTGACTATGTGGTATAAAAGTAGTTTCTTCATTTATTTGTTAATTTTTAAAATTCTATAGTAATCATTCTAAAATGCTTTAATTATATTATTTATTATCGATACTTAAATCGTTGGTATCCACTATCTAAAGTAAATAAATCAACAGTATCAGTATGCACGATATATGAAATTTTAAATTTATAGAATGTAAACAAAAAACATAATGATCGGACTTCCGCTCCTGAAATGCTTTTTTTCATTTGCGATATTATGGTATTAAAAATTTTCAATAAATTTTAAGAGCAAAATTTGTTGACATAGAATAACTGTATGATTTCAGCGATATTTTTGTATCAAGCAAGTGGTTTTGGAATCACAGCAGGTGCGCACAGGCTGTGGTCACACAGATCGTACAAGGCGACTTGGCAGTTACGTCTTTTCCTAACTATACTCAATACGCTTGCTTTCCAGGTAACAAATTTCTAACAAGCAACTCAGTTATGATTTAAAATTACCGTCAATATTGATTACGTAATACTAATATTTTTTTTTATTATTTTTTTTTATTTATTTAAGATTTTCATAGAAATAATAATTTTTTAAGTTTTAAAAATTAAAAGGCATGAGTATCAAGATATAACGAGTAAAGTTGTGTAAACTATTTTATTTAATGAACATATAAATAAATTTTGAATTAATTTGAAATGTTAGAGAAAACGCGTTTAAGTCCAGTATTACATCCGGTAAAAAAGTACATTTTCAGAAATGTACTTCAGTTAAAAAGTAATTAAGCTAATTTATTGAATTGTAAAGCTTCATAAAAAATAAGCTTTTACAGGTCAGAAATAATTTATGCGTTTTTAAATATAAACAATTTATAATATGTTACAATATAAAAATAAAAAAATCTAAAATATCTCGGTATCTGAGCAACTGTTTGTGTTAGAGAAATTCCCGTTGAAAAATGATAGATGAGATATTAGCCGAGATCCGAGTCCGAAGTAACCGGTAAGGTTCCAGCAGATATCTCATTTAAACTATTTCTCTAAGACCTAAATCCATTCATTTTTTTAATTCTTTGATACTAAGAAGTTTTAATTTTTTTCTAGAATTGAAAAATATTAATTTTATTATGATTTAACTGCGCATTTCGTTGTTCTAATTCAAACTGCAGTAACTTTGGACTGGATGTATTACAATAACATTGACCAGATCTGTAAAAAGTTGTAATCAGTTTTTTCTAAAACACTTTTAGAGAATTCATATCCATATAAACCTGTCAAAAAGTAGTGCTTTAAAATTTTAAATTCTATAAAACGTATTTTTAACAGGTTCATGTAAAACACTTTTATTCCCACCTCAACGATAATGGCCACTTATTTCCTTAAAAAGGCGCACTGAAAGTGGCCTATTATTCCCGCAAAACTCGATGAGGGAAATAATGGCCCATTATTTCCTTCCTAGGCCATTCTTTCCCTCCTCGGCCATTATTTCCCTACTAGCATTTTTGTTAGAAAAAATAGAAAAATTAACGAAAAAATCAAGTAAAAACAAATAAGTGGCCACAGTTAAGGAGGGAATAAAGTACTATATGCACCTCGAGAGTAAAATCAATTATTCCCTCGGGTAATTACTGCCCTCGCTACGCTCGGGCAGCAAACCACCCTCGGGAATAATATGCGACTTTACTCCCTTAGTGCATAATGTACTATTTTATTACTATATATTTACATTATAATAGTATATTATGCACCTAGGGAGGTAAAGAATTGGTGAGTCCACAGCACGTGTAAATTGCCACCCGAGCCGAAGGC
>JAPYZA010008798.1:0-19526 GCA_030522685.1 Eupelmus azureus | reverse complement strand
AGACAAATTCATTATTCAGTAGTAAATCGTTGCAACCTATTCAAAAATAGGATGGATCGTTCTCTACACTGTAAATTTTTTTCGCTTATATGCGTAATTCAATTTTTAATGCCGATTTATGTTTAAAATGAAACAAAAAGTTTAGAGTTTACTAATAGAATACTTATTTTTGTTCAATTTATTTTATTGTAAATTGTATCACAATGAGGTAAATGTTACTATTATAATATAAATCTCTGTCTCTTTACGATGGTTTATTTACTCATCTTATCAAAGAATTAATGACTTTATGTTGAAAGAATGTGTCAACGATCGGAGGAATACAATTTAACTCTATCTCTTAACTAAGACATTATGGTAATATAATCACAGAGTTTCATAGTTTTTCTGCAAACTAGTAAAATGTATATGAAGATTGTCCTAAAAGTCTGAAAAATAGATTAGACGTGAACCTATCCTCTTTTACAATTTCATTATTGATGATGTGATGGAAATAATGACAAAACTGTATTCAGATATATTATCAAGAAGTATTAGTAATATAATTAAATAAGTTAACTTTTCATGATTTCGTCAAATTGAGCTTTCAATTTAATTTTATATAAAAGCAATTAATCGTCAATTGATAGTCTAAAACTGGACTAACCTTCTTAGCATCGATGCGGTATCTCTATATTAAATATCAATTTTTCAGTAACCTATAAATTTTATACGAAAGAGGGATCCTCTAGCTCCCCTTTCACCTCTTTGAAAGTCGCAGTAAAAAGTATTACATTTTCTACCTTTTCGGCAAAACTTTATGCAGATAAAAATTTATTCTCTTCTACTCTCCACCATCACTGACGCAAAATCCTCTCAAACCTAATTCCCAAAACATCAATTGTCCAAATATCAAGCTCTCCTCCTGCCAACCGCAGGCCCATCATCGCGATGCAACACACGGCTCGTCCTTTATTAACTTCCTAATTCAAGCCGTCGTTCAGCAGGAGCCTTATTAGCGCTCCCTATTCGCGTGTTACACACAGCCTGTAGCCGACCAAAACCAAGCCGACTCTATAGTTTGGCCCTGCCGGTGTGGATGCATTATTTCCGTCTGTCGCGCGGAGGCGCTGAGCTGATCGTTTTCTCTCTCTCTCTCCCTCTCTTTGTGGCCATTCGCACGTGTGTGCCAACTGCGGGGGTGGACATGGAGCCTCTATGTGTGACGTTTCGCTTTGTACCGCGTACAAACGTTGCGGTTCCGGCAGGTAGACGTTTTCGGACGAGACGAAAGGTAACGAGCTCTTTGCAGGGACGCGCATTAGCGAACGGGGGGATGGCCTGGTTATAAGCACGCTGAGGTTTGGATTCTCCAGGCTGCCGCTTGATTGTTATGACGTTTATGAGGCGCTCGCAGGTGTTGCTTATAGTACCTGCTGGGAGCCAGTCTTGCTTAGTGTATTTTGCCTTTTTTCTTTATTTATTTTCCACCCGTTTTTTGACAATTATTTATTTCTTGTATTATATAAATTTGGAATTTCATCAGTGAGAAACACTGTCCTCATAAGCGTTGTAATAAGAGCACAAAAAGAAATTATAAAACTTTCAAACATTCACATAAAAGTCATGCAAAAAAGTACCTCGCCAGAAGAAATAATATTTTCTTAACTTTATAAAATGTTTCTCCGTATACTCTTTTCGCAAAGTACGAGCATTCGAATAAAGGAAAATGAAGTGTTTACAGGCATTTTGAGTCCTTCGCAATATGCTTATACGAGCAACAATGTCGTTTCCTCTCTCAAAGCAGAGCAGAAAAAATTGAAAAAACGAAAATAAGTACAAATGTAGAGCCATTGAAAGGACACACACACACACACATACACACATAGGTGCGCTTCATAGAAATCCTCGTTGTTTAATTTTATATTTACATCAAACAAAAACAGAAACGTTCGCGCGAGGCGCAAAAAGAAATTGCATTTTTGCAGGAGGGAGAAAATACCTTTGTACTCGCGAGGAAAACCTATGCTAAACACAACTATGTATTCCGCGAGTGGTCGCCGAGCTGTTTGCTCTGCTGCATAATAAAATTACGGTTTCCCAGCATCGCGCTTTATTACCACTTTACACTCTCGCTCCATGTGTGCGTATGTGTACATGAGTATCTCAAAAAATAACTCATTTTTGCATTTGTGCAAACTGTTGCCGACAATTTAATAAGCTCGAACATACACTGAAAAATGTATATGCGGCTGGAGAAAATAAAAGAAAAAGCTGGATTGTGTACAAGTTTGTTGATGCGAGAAAATGCTCATTATAGTAATTATGTAATCACAGTCTTCATTAATTTAAAACAAAATATCCCTCTATTTGAGTATAAACATGTATTTATGCATTTTTTTTCATGTATTTTGCATAATTCTATTAAAAGTTTACAATTTTGGAAGAAAATGTAAGAGCTTTTTTTGGTAACTTTTTTATAATTGAATTTTCAAAAAGATTCATAATAACGTTTCGAGCCATTATTTAAACAAAATAATTGCTTCAGCTGAATTTTCAATTTCAGTGATTAAAAACTTTTTCACGATCTTAAAAATATTATTAACTCTTTGAGGGGCACATTTTTGTGCTAAAATTGAAAAATTTCCGCCTTTGATTCTTTATAAATAATTAAATAAATAAATTTTTAAATTTTCAATCAAGGAATTACTTTATTAAGATAGAGATTTAAAATGTAAATTAATTATTTCATTTAATTTTTGCTCATAAAAATACTTTGAACTTATTTTTCTAAAAATATCAATCTATTACAACTTCTAATTCCATGTCAAATTTTAAATTATTAATTTACTTTTCACAATCAATTGAAGACTTGGTTATTATAGGATTTTGATTTCCGTTCAATTTAGATAGCTTTTTATTTTTATGCCCCGATATAGTACGCTGCAAGATAATCCGCATTTATACAGTTGGCCTGCATTATGAATGTGGCATTATTAAGAATAGAAATTTAGCATTACCTGAAAACCAATTAATTGCAAAATTAAATTTAGATACATTAAAATTACAGAAGATCTTATATCCATTATTTCATTATTACTCGAAATCTTAAAATATTTAAAAAATTACTATATCTATTTAAGATTGTTTCTTAATCATTAAAAAATCTTAGAGTTTAAATAGAGTTGTCTGCAATATATTAGCTTAGAAGTTTATCTTTCGACACATTTATAAAGCTCAAGATTTCCAAAATTACATATAAATACCAGCTGTCGGCCCTCATTAAAACACCATATTTTCAAGATTCGTAACAGGAGAAACACATGTAAAAGTACAACTTTGAACAGCTATATTTAAAATAAATTAACAATAATTCAATCGCCTCATTGGACGGTAATCAGGAGGCAGCGCCCGATAAATTGCCTGTATAATGATAATTAACGATTATTCACCCAGGCATCGCATTTCGTAAAACAGCCCGAGGCGCTTCGAATTATGCCACTCTCGAATAAGAAGTGTCAATCCTTTCATTCCGCTTATACTCCCAATCCATCCCGCTCGCCGTCCCGATAATCTCAATGACAAAACCTGACGAAAAAATAAGCAACTCCCGTAAAATATGCCCGAAAACATCAGCGCCCATTCAATCCCGCTAAAAGCCATCTCGATAAGTAGCGGAGCAGCGCGCAGCTATCCTTACGTAAACCTCAGCTCGCGTAAATCTCCCAATCGTCGCGCAAACAGCCGTCCACTCGCGAGCGTCCGAGAAAAACAGCTATAAAACTCCTTCCCTCTCGCCTTTCGCGCGCGCATATAATTCACATGGTCAATCTCGACTCTCATTCTGCCGAGCAAATATCGCGTCTCCGATTCATATAATGCACAGACTGCGTGTCGCGCTGAGCTCTGGCGTTCGCGCGTGCTCCGGACTATGTATAGCTTGGCGCGCGGGGCGAGGCCCGCGAGCGCGTGTGGGTCGCGCAAAAAAAGGAGAGTAGTTAGCCGCGCTCTCGAGGAGCGGGCGTGGCACAGATGTAATGCGCGCCTGCTGCGCTGGTATATAGCCTGGAGATGTGTTTTGTAATGCGGATAGCGAGATGCGAGCTGCTTTTTTTGCGGGGGAATCTGGGTATGTAGAGGACATTTTTTGGGGAGGAGTGCGAGGAAGATGGATGGGTTGATGAGTAGAGTTGGAGTGGGGGAATGGAATTTTTTGGTATTTGGAAAATGTATCTTTAATGGGTGGTGTATTTGCTGGACTAGTGAGATATCGAATCTAATGGTGAAGGCCACGTAAGAGCGATTAGAAAATGGAGAGTTGGTGTTTTGGTTTCCTTCTTCTGGAAAGTGGTTAAATGGTATTTATACGGTGGGCTAAGCCGGACTGCAGCGGCCAAATATTTTTGGTTCCGAAATTGCTGAAATTCCCGAAATTTTATTTGCATAACTTTCACGGTAGAAACTCGGTTGAATTCCAACGAGCGAGGACAGGAAAATTGTAAGAATTTGAGTGACGTGCAGTGAAACATTTTCTACGCTTTCCTAATCAATCTAAAAGCCCACTTCATTAGTAATTGCTTGAAATAGCCAATCCGAAACCCTTCTTTTCTCAACTTCTTTTTCTCAATTAAGCTTAAAACCTTAAAGCCGAGAATACTTAAAGTATCGAGTAAAAGCTCGAATTTACTATATTTTTCAACACACATATCGTCGCTCCTAAAGAAATGAAGAAATTGAAAGAAAAAATAAAAAATTTTTAAAAAGTAATATACTTAAAAAGTTAATAATTATGTTTTTGTAAGTAAATAAATAACTGAAAAAAAAAACTTGTGGAATTTCCCTACATATTCATATCATGTGACTTCCCGTACAAACAGTTTAGTTAGACAATTCAGTTATGCCCAGATTAGATCCTATTTAATTTCCCACCCAATTCCAAGTTACAAATACATCCAAAGACTTAACAACTCACACCTACGAAGCAACTCTATCAACATCCCTCCCAGGACATCTCGCCAACAAAACAAAAAACCCAAGTCACTCGCACAATCCCGTAACCCTGATTCTCTGCAATAACGCGCGCAAAATGCATCCATTTCCCAACCCAGCCCGGGAAATCCGCGCTCCAGAGCTACACGCACTCGTCCGCAGCACCTGACGCACGCACGGAAAATATATACACGCACACATGTATAATCTCGGCCGGTCCCTGCATAATGTTATTAATCGCAGAGAAGGAGGTGGAGGAGAAAACGCGTTCCTGGGATATCGCTGTAAACATGAACCGGCTGGCCGCGCGCGCGTTTAATTTCCCCGCGCGCGCGAGCAGAAGGGGGGGGGGGGCAAGTCTGCTTTCATGACTGTGGCTGCTGCAGCGCGGGGATACTTATATTTCAGAGAGCGTGTTTAAGGGAGAGCCGGCGAGTTCACCACTGAATGATCGGATTTCGGGGCAAATTTAGAGAGGATTATTATGGTGAGCTGCTGGGTGAGTGGTAGGCGGTTTGCCGAGTTGTGAAGGGATTTGATTAAAAGAAAGGCCTTTCTCGTTTTTTTTTTTTTTATTTTAGTACATTTTTTTTGAGCACTTGAGTGAAGATTTAATAATAATGTCCCCGTTTTGGATGGATTCGAAAGGAATGAAAACGGCTGTTGATATAATATACTTTAAAATTACGTATTGCAATTATAGGATCAGTTTTTTTTACGTAACTAATGACGTGATCAATGTAATTTTAAAATATCATTGCAGCTAATGAAAAAAATGCGTGCAATTTGACGGAAACCGAAACAGTTGAGGAAAATTATTATTGTGTAAAACATTATGAAAATAAATAAACATGTGTTTCTATAATTACTTCATAGAAACATGTTCATAGTAACAAAAGTAGTTAAAAAATTTACTTCTTTAAATGACCTACATAAAAAGTATTATGTCACTTACGAGGCTGTGCACTAAGGTATGTTTTTACTTGTATAACCAGAGCTGATAATGGCTGTACACTTTAGATGTCGAAAGGTTTAACTTAAAATAATTCAACGAAATGGAAACTCGAACGAGATAGGATCGCTCATGATAAAAAAGAAGTCCCTTTAAATTCAAAATCTATAGCACCATGGAGACTCGTCAATGATTATAGCTATTCCCCTTTGGGTATAGCGTTGACTTAGTCCGATTACGTGATCACGTCAGTTAGAAAGAGAGAGGGAGAGTATCGAGGACTTTTTCGGAAATTTAATTGTCGATCGGTATGTAGGTTACTACTTGGAAATTCATTGATTTCGCGACTTCCATTTCACGGCGCGATCCTGGAGATCTATTTTCTTTTCATGAATGCACGACGTGCCACGTGCCTCCGCTAGCCTGGCTATTTTTAGATGATAATCAAACGAATCATTTGTTTTAAATAGTAATCAGTTACGTGGCTTTAATAAAGGTTTTCTTGTTCGGGAGGAAAGTTATTTTTACTAGAATTGCAAATGCACGAGACATTAGTGCTGATATTTTATTTAACCGGTGTTTTGGAAAAGCCATTTGCGCTGTAATTGCAAAAACATTTGTTACACGGTAGGAGCTTGTTTTTGTTTGGATTTTATTAAAAGTGTTAAGTAATTAAATTCAAAACAAGAATTTTTATTACTGAATTATTTGAATTATTTAGCTGAGTTATTCGGCCGAATGAAAGAGATAAAATTCCGTCCAAAAGTTTCTCTTTTGCGATTTATTTATTTGTCTTGAGAAATTCATGTTTTCCTTTATCACAATATTATAAATTTTGCTTGATAAATATTTCAATGCAGATTAAATAAATATTTGTATTCATTTGTAATGAATTGGATACGTAACTTTAAATTAGTTATTGTAGTTTATACTTGCATTATTAAAAGAGTAACAATATTTCATAATAATTTAACTAATTTTAAAACTAAAACACTTAATTAAATTTATTATCCACATATTTTAATTAATATTAATTATGTAAATAATAAATTGTAAATATTTGAACAATTTACTGTTTGAAAATCAACAATTTTTGAAATTTATAAATATTAATTAAAGTGTTCAGATGTGATCTATTTTGATTTCAGTTGAATAAACTTTATTTATACACATACATAATGTTTATTATTTTAATTTGTAAGTGAATTATATAAATTAAATATTCGAATTAACAAACTCCAATCAACTTAAAAAATAATACATCCAATACAATAACTTTTCCCATTTAATAAAAGCCCTTATCCGTCACGTCCCAAAGCTAATTCCACGGTTCGAGCCTTCCAATTTTTTAATTAGACTCATAAACCACAGAACGCCCATTCGCAACTCCATATGAAAATTCGGATCTCAGCTCAGCAAATCCAGCCAAGACAAAAGCTTTCCATTTACCATCCCGATAGCCTCCTAGCCGCTCGTCGGGCTATATCCTTCCTATCCTCTCGTCCTCCATCATTTCCCCATTCACCGTAATTCCCATGCAGCGCGCACGCACATTCGCGTCTCTCTCTGCTCTTTTTTTCTGAAAATCCATCCCGGCGCAACGACAACGACATACATCTCGCTCTCTCGCGGCTTGAACTGCTTTTCAAGCGAACGAGAGAGCGAGAGAGAGAGAGAGAAAAAAAAGGAGAGCTCCGAACAAAAAGGCAAAAATCGCTTGGGCGTAAATCGCGCCCCGCAGCGCGACAGCCCGAGAAATTGGCATCGCGAGCTCGCGCGCGCGCGAGAGAGAGAAAAGCTGCATCTCGCGCTATGCCGCAGCTGCTGCGATATCGCGAAACCGAGCGCGCGCTGCTGCGTGCCACAACTTTACAGCCTCTCTCTCTCTCTCTTTAGCAACCTGTTTTCTCATTTTTGTCGTCCGCTAGCATATCAGGTTTGCCGCGATCTCTCTCTCTCTCACTCCGCGACTATATCCGCGACGACGTGGGCATTAAATTAATCTTCGGATCGGCCGAGGGCGAAACTGCAGCAGCTCTCTAGCTGCGTGCAGAGTCTAAGCTCGCACTCACGAGTCTGCCTATAGGCGTGCGTGTGGTTATGCGGTGTGCCTGTATACATGTACCTATATATGTGTGAGCTACGGGAAATGTACTTACGAGAGTCCAGTGCGTCATTCGAGGCTGCAGCCGTTCTTTTGCCGATTTCGACATTTTTCCCGAGCTCGAGTGCTGCTGCTGCGGATGCGTTGCGGGATGAGTGGACGAGGTGGACGAGGGATTGTCCCTGGGATGTATGTTGAAGCATGCGTGCGCGAAGGATCTTGAGTGGTTTATGCGTTTGAGAGCGCGTTCTGTGCCGCTTGGATTTTTTTCTCCTCAGACCTGGATATCAGCAATAATCCTACGAAATAATAACAAGTTATTTGTACATTACGAAATCAGTTTCATATTTAGAAGGTAAATTATAGAATGAAATAGATGAAAATGCGCAATAAACGTTTTTAGATACAAATTCTTTACGTAACGTAGATAAACATTGTATAAAGTTTCATAGGCTCTTATAGTTAAATCAGTATAATCATATTTTAACAAGATCGTTGGTAATAAGTTGAAGCTCTTGAACAACGGCATAAGCATGCGCAATTAAAATTACTTTCAAGATTACAATCATGCTAAAAATTATTACGATTCTCATAAAATTTTATTAATATAATTCGCATTAATTTTTACCGTGCCCCATTAAGCCATAATTTTTATCCCGATCCTCGGTTCACTGTATATATATGGATTATCATGAATAAAGCATTAACTTTTATATGGGCACAATCTTTTTTTGCGTCCAAAAAAAAACTCTGAATGAAGAAGCGAGCTTGAAATAAAATTGAATTTTTTTATAAATAATTCAACGCTATTAAATATGCTTTTTCATGTACAATATTTGACAGCGTATTTCTCCTCGCATATTTCCGAGCAAACATTATCAATTATAAATTATCGAAACTAGATTTGGCGCTGTTCAATGTTAACTGTTAGTAGTATTAATGTCCGCGTGAGATGAAAATAAATTGTTTATTAAATTATATAACGAGCACGTAACCGCAAATATCCGTTTTGTAACATTGCACTATTTATCAATGTTGAGTACAATAAAGCAAATCGGATTATTTATTTCTCTACGCTCGCCCTAAATAAATTCCATCCAACAAGCTACTCCCGCGCCATTCTCACCCGCCCTTAATAAATAAATCCCCAGAAAACTAACGCATAGCGAAATATGAAATTCCGTACGATAACCCCGTTGAGTGGCCGGTTTCCAGCGATCCTTAAATACCCGCACGCCATCTATGCGTAGTCCGTTAGCTTGTTACCCGGCATAACTCTCTCAAAACTCAGCATTCGCACTTGCGCGCGCAGCTACTCGGCGATTTATCGCTCCCGGCTCTGCGTTAAGTCCAGCTCAAAGTGCTTTAACAATGCGGCAATGCCTCCGCGCTGAAAAAGCGCTCGGACAAAGCGAGGAGTCGGACCAGTCCGATGCGTAAAAAATCCATCAGCCCGAGCTAAGAGAGCCGTGCGCTCATCCTTCTAGCCTCACATCCTTTCGGGCCTTGAAAACGTTTGAATGTCGCCCTCTGACCGTAGCTCTCGCCTCTACGCCGTTTCATTGTGGAAAATCTCGGAGAGAGCGAGAGAGAAGAGCTGTGGGCCTGAAAGGAGCTGCTTTGACGCGCGGATATGTTTATGATCACTGCTGCCGCGAGGATAATGAATTTATTACATTCTGAAGGGGTTGTTGTGCCCGGTGCTCGTACCGTAAGGAACGGGCCAGCCGAGAAATGGAAATTCTAATTGTGATTTAGGGATCCTCGAGTAGAATAGTGCGCGGGCTCTGAGAGAAATATACTGCAGGAGTGCGACCAGCGGATAGCGCGCGTTAAAAACTTTCCCTCGGCTGTATATATATCGAGGCTTGGGTTATTTGATCGGAGTAGAGCGTTTCTATTGTAGACGCGAATGTATATACATTCGAATGTTGAATGAAAAGAAAAGTGCGCTGGAGCGTGTATAGTTAATAATTAAGACGTTGCTTATTCGGCCAAAGTACATAAGTGCGCGTTCGCGTGCGGATCATACCGGCTTAATTGCAGAGGCGGGTAGTAAGAGGGCGATTATGTATTCTCTTTGTCGTATATATCGGCGCTGCTGGGAGCTTGGCCGCGCATATAGGAAATCCTAGCCGGCCAAGTAGATCACGGCCGAGTTCTGCCGGGCGGCCTGTGTAATTAGCTCGGGTTTCGTCGGCGGAATCTATCATTTGCTTTTCTAAACTTTCTATTAAATACCGGCGAGTGTGAAACGAGAGGGCGTGCGAGTACTCGCTTCGCCACACATACACCACACAGACACAAGTGGGGAGTAATTGCGGTTGCGGCTCAGCTAAAATGGAACACGCCGTGTGGATTCGTCTGCTACTGCAGCGAGTGACCGGAAAGTCAGCAATCTAGCAATGCANNNGCAATGCAGCGCTCATTGCTTCTTTGCTTTTTGCCGTGGATAAGAGAAGTTAAGAGGGAATAGTTGCTCGAAAATTAGGCAAAAAGAAAGATTCAAGCGCGCTTGAGAAAAAATCCCACCGAACGTCCGCTCTCTTACTGACAATGGATAAACGACGGCCATTAAATCGGCGAATCACGCAAGCAAGCCCCCCGCGTAGACTCCGAGGAAAAACTAGCTTATTCGCTCGCGCGGAGAGTCCAGCTCCCGCGACCTCGGCACGCAACACGTGCGCACAATCTGCGGGAGAAACGCGAGGCGGAAAAAAAAGGGGAGAGCAGCAGAAAAAAAGGAATGGAAGGATGAATCCCTAGCCGCAGCTTCTTCTTATGACTTGCAAAGCTGCCGCGATGTGGCCGCGATATTACGCGCTCGGATTTATGTATGTGCGCGGCTTTTGCTCGCGGGATGTAGTCCGCGCGACTTGTTTACATAAAATGGGCGCGCGAGCCCGCGAGGCGCGTTACGGAGGGGTCCGGTGAGGCCGGTGAGCGCGGGGAATGAGGATTTCTTGAAAGTTTCGAGGGATAGCGGAGCGAGCTCGCGGCTGATGAAAGTAGGAGAGAGAGAGAGAGGCGTGATTAAATAGTGGGATGCGTTTGCGGCGAGAAGATTGCTTTAATGCTCTTGCGAGGTTGGCTGCTCTTATTCTCGGAATGGATGTAATGATGCCCGAGCGAATGGGATTCTTCTTTTACTTGGGAAACTTTGTCAGTTTTCTGGATTTGTTTCTGGCTGTTTTTCGCGTTTTTAAGCTTTTTCGAAATTATAAGTGCTACTCTTTGTTTTAGCCGAATAGAAAACTAAATAGGCTTGGTAATATTCGAATTTTCTTAGATTGCCAACCTGATTAGAACTAATTAACAGTCACCATTATAAATTAGTAGTCACAACCTACTTCGGGCATCCAACGTCCATCTAGCCACACACAACCTTTCTTCGATCCATTCCCGCCGAAGCCAAAAGAAAACAATCACCCGACTGAAAATCATTCTCAAGCAGACTAACCGTGCCCCGTTGCGCAAAGCCCACACGCAACGTATATCCTCCCGGAAAAGTAAATAAATCCTCGCTATGTAGGCTCGATCGAGCCATCCATCAATCACCGACGACTCTTTGTCAGCACTCCTCGCTCCAGCTCGCGGAATCCTCCCAGTACTTACACAAACCCGATATAAAATTCCAGCTCGTGAATTATCGAACGCGGCTTTCTCTCTCACACACTGGACCCACGAGAGAGAAAAAGTGAGTGGCGCAATACGCGCGGCTCGGACGATGCAGCTGTTTAGAAGCGCGCTTTGATAATTCGCCTTTTCTCTGGCGCAGGCGAGTAGCGCGCACGGTAGCAGATTCCTCTATACGCGCAAACTGGTTTCTGCGTTTCTAAAGACAGTTGCGCAATCCGCGAGCCAAGCGAGTGTGTATATGTAGTGGCTTTAGCTCGCGCGGCCAGCTGCGCGCGAGACGGCAATTTGTATTTCTAGCCGAGAGATGCTTTTTTTTGCCGCGAGCTGAGGTAAGGACAATGAGGCTATTGGTTAATGGGGTACGTGCGAGTGTGATGGTTTTTTGGGTTGTTTGGGAGTCTGGGTAGTGTGAGGTGGGGGCTGAGATTGGTGGGGTTTTTTTAGATGATTTTATTAGGTTTTCAGAGATTCAGAATTCGGAATTATGGCTGTGGTAATGAGATATCAAAATTTGTTAATTAATGCTATCTGTTTACATCCGATTGTTTAATAATAAACGTGAAAATTTGAATAATTTATAATCATGATATCGAACCTCTGAAAATGTTAAATAAATTATAACTGTAATGGTAAGGGTACGTTGTCTATGTGGGCGGATATAGCTATTTTGGCTGCAGCTTTTTACCATTATGTTTTAAAATTTCAGAATAGCTCTTTTTCTTTCACTAGTCTTTTGTCAAAACCGAAACGAAAATTAACGTTTATTACATCATCCAACTTTTTATAGCAATTTTCATACAAGTTACAAATTGGATTATATATATTTTGTTCTTGTTATAACGGTTGAAAGGATTTCCGCCTTAAAACAAGCTCCGTTACAAGCAAATTTGCGTCGATGTGCCAGGAATTAGTCTACTTTTAGACCAGTTTTTGAAAAACTCGTACCAACTCTCTGTTCGAATCCCCTTTTGACTATTCTGTCGCGGTAATTCTTGTTTGACAAGAAAAATCCGCTATCCACTTTACATGTTTTGTCACTTGCACTAATTCGTAATTAAAACCCATGTCCCATAATCGCTACACAAACGATATATTGCGCTTATTGCACTAACCGGTAATCATTTTCCAGTTTTCCCAAAGCAATCAACAATCTTTCACTCGCCGAATTGAAATTTTCCAAGAAACTCTTAAAAGGTCAAATCGTCCAAGATCCCAGTAATCGAAAGTTCGCCCTACGCAAATGATATAATTTATCCCGGTTAATTAAACATTATCCCAACGATAAATGATTTAGCGTCCGGTCGATTACACTTGTTTAATGAAATTATAATCGCCGGCCCTAGCGCAAGAGTCGCTCTTATTTTATTCTTTGTAAAAGACGTCAGGAGGATTAAACGCTAACCGGCGGATTAAATAGGCGCATAAAGAGGCCCGAAAGTGCCGGCCGGCCGTAAAGCTGTTACGACAATCTGCAAGTTCATTACACTTTTCGTTATTCATTAGGGCCGGATTCCCCGCTCTCTCAGTCCGGTTAATAACCGGCGCGTACATATACTTGCAACCTGCAGCTTGAGCATTAAAATTTCGCGCATAATAAGATAGAGGCGTTAAAGTAATTGCTCGCTCCTCGCTACTCGCACTTGTGCAATTTTCGCAAATCACTCGCGTGAGAGCAGCAGCCCAGATAGTTTATCCGCGGGCTGATTAATTCCTCGTTGCTGTGCGATAATTGCGCTTTACGCGCATTGTTTGCGGGTAATGAAGCCGGCATCGGCACTCAGCCGACACGCAATGACAACAATATTTCTCCTCGGTTATTATTAAACATGGAGCGGCTCGTCTATATATGCATAGATACTTTTCCTCTCGACCTCGATTTTTCCAGCTGCCTGCTGTATACTTTACATCATTAACAGTCGTGCCGCGCACCTTATTATACTTACACATCCAGGAGACTTCTGCCGAGGAGACTCTGCAGCGCTCCTACAGCTTTTTCGAATGCACCTGTAACGAGAAAAGGCGATATATAGTCGCTGATCAACGCAGCCTACTCGAAAAAAAAAGTAAGACTCGAGCTCTCGTGAAAAAAGCCGGGTGCGCGCGCGATGAAGAAAAAGACGAATACCAGGCGGCGTGGGGCAATGTCGTTAAAATAGCGCGAGCGCGAAGGGAGCTTCGAGGCGACATATATACATATACACACACGTCAGACGATACGAATCACGCGAATCGCCGCGCGCGAAGACCTTGGATAGCGCGCGAGCTATACTGCGCAATCCGCGCGACTAGCCCCGCGGACAGACGGCGTATATGCACACATATAGAGATGCTAGTATATAGGGAGACTCTAATTACAATGTCGCGGCGGTACTCTGGCCTATTAATCTAGCCGGCTGCATGTATCATGCGGCCGCGGCGTTAGGCGAGTAATGTGCGTTGCGTCTTCTGATATAGTAGCCGCGCACTCGCGCAAAAAGGTTTAAATGTTAGCGTTATGGATTTGAGGTTAGGTGGTGATGGTAGCACCTACGCGCTGAGAGATTATGATGATGCTGAGAGTGAGTGTGGTATATCGCACCTCGTTTGTATGGGATATAGGTTGGATGATGTAGTGCATCGTGACGACGTAGTGAGGAGAGTGAGGATTTCGCGGAAGCAGCGCGCTCTTGCAGAGGATCCTTCTCAACTGAGATTCGGCGCTAAATATATAAAGACGGTTGTGATGCGTATAACTCCGTGCTCTTTTGTAAAAAGTACTTATTATCATTTTTTAGAAGCGCTTTTACGGTTTAATAATCTTATACCTATACCTATATGTATGTACAAAAACCCTCGGCTTTTTATGAAGCTTCGTCCTTGGCCAACATATAAGCATATCTTCTCATCAATCATCCGAACGATCGAAATCCTCTTCCGCCATTAGCGCGCGCAAAGAGTCCAGATCCTCTTCAAGATATTTGATATTCTCGATAATCTAATTTCCCGCAGCAGTAAGTATCGAGCCTTTCTGTATCAATATATACGTGACAACCCTTTCAGCCACGCGCGCAAACAGTCGGTCTACCCCGAAATGTCTTCTAAATTTCGCGTACACCAACATACATATATAGACACACTCACACGCATATACGCATATGTGAATAAAGCAGGGCAACAGGTTTAGCCTGCGTCCGTAATAATTGACGGAGCCATAACGCGAAGCCGCCTCATTACAAGCTAGAGTTGGCGGGTTGATGCAGCACAAGCCTCGATCAACCCTCCAAAACTCTCTCTCGCCCACGCCCTGCCTGAGCTCGTACCTATAATGTTCCCCGTGCGAAACAACATAAGAGGAACTCGCGTGCGTGCGTGCGTGCGTGAGGTACCGTTTTTTCTTCTCATTCTTTAATACAACAATATTATGCACGGGTTCGCGCGCGCTCGGCTTTTCGTCGTAAAGTTCAGAGTTTACGTTGCGCGCCGGCTGTAAATTGTTTCCAGTGGCGCGATAAATATATTGAAGCCGGCGGTCGGGGACTTAATTAACCAAATCAGTTATGCTTATACGCGCGATATATTCTGAAGAAGGTGAACGGACGTCGGGAAATGCGTTGACGAGCTCGGCCGGTACGGCAGCGTATAATAATGCCTACGTGTATACGGTATAAATATAACAGTTCGCGACGATTCAATTCGTCGCAAACGGAACTTTTTGCGCGCGCCGACAAATTTATAATCACGCGTGCGTTTAAACTCTAAACGAAAAGTTATTCCAGACATCGAATACGTACATAACCTCAACTTTGAATTCCAACGGGCTGCGTCTCCGTGTCCAAACTCGTATACATGGAGACGTACGCGTACAGTTGCTCTGCTGAATAATCGACGAGTCGCTAAATTTATTATACGACCTCTGTTCTGCCTCATACAGCGTAGCTCCTCGACGATGCATCGCCCCGGCCGTAAACGAGCGACGGGGCGACGACGTAAAGGGTACTGCGCTAGCAGCGCCGTCACCGCGTGGACGTGACTCTAAAACAAAGAAACAGAGAGAAGTACAAATAAGGATATATATAGGAACAAGCCCGGCGAATCATCGCCGTTCTATTAGCGGAACGCGATAAGTACATTAAATAATCGTGGCGCGCACTTTGCTGCGTAGGTAATTAATTAATCAGCAGCGAAAGATTCGAATAGAAAGTTAATTAGGTTGCTTTATTATTAATATAATTATGGCAGTTGATTAGCTCTTAATTAAATCCTGTATGTATAGCCTATCAACATTTTCGAGAGTGCATTGATGTCAACGTGATAATAACTTACAAAAAAGGTCTGGGGGATTAATTTTTAACATCTGAAAAAAAAAGTTTTGTACTTCGTTTAATGAACGTTACTTTCAACACATAAACCATGTAATCTCAAATGTAAGTATGTTGTTTTTTTGAAAAATAATGTTTCTTTCGACAGTTTTACAAAAATAATACCGAGTTTGGACGTAAACACTGAAAAGTGAGTGTAAATTAGGGAATACTTCAAGTGCTGCACTTAAGCTGTTTTAAAGATTGGTAACCAAACACCAATAGACCAAATAAAACTGAGTTCGAGTGATTTTTTGCATAACGGTAATATTTTAAATACACTGAAAGAAGAATTCTTGGAAAAATTATAACACTTGTCAGTAAAGTTGACACATACTATAAAAGTACAACAAATTATTACCACTATAGAAAAATTTATAAGACACCTTATAAAATGTCCTATAAGGTAATATAGTAATTTTTTGGATTTTTAGACTCCAAAAATTTTCTCAATTTATATTACAGCAACCTTTATAAAAATTTTTATAATTTTATATCGCGAGTGTTTGTTAATTCTCGTCTGGCAAAAAATAAAAGTAAAAATAAATGTAAATGCAAAAGCGGAAGCGAGCAAGAAATTAAAACTCAGAAGTAAAAAATATATACGGGCTCGAATTCCTAGATTTTAGAATTCCATATGTAGGTTACATATACAATTTCACATATTATTAAATATTCTTTTGCATGTTTTATTTATTTATGCAGAATTCAGATTAGCCGACAATTCCCCGAGCTCCCTACGATTTATCAACTTTAGTAAAAAATAAAGCATTATAAATGCGTCCTCTCTAATAAACTTTTTATGGATCTCATTAAAAAGATTCTAAGAGTAGCATGAGCGTAAATAGAATTTTCTTTTGATACTCCAACTAGTTTAATCAGTGTAAAGCCGTATTTTTAAAGTTACACTTATACATAACCGAAATTAAAATCAGCTGACGCAAAAGTATCTAGACCGTTGTATATTAATAATGTCCAACAATATCTTAGAGCGTCGAGCTTTGACGTTGGTTTCGGGCTCTAATAGAGCGAGGAATTTCCAGCGATTATTAGCCAATGTTATGTGACCCGATGAACTATGAATCTCATAATTCTTCATTAGCTCTGATGAAATTTCAGCAGCGGCAGCAGCAGCGAGGTTCCGTTTCGAAACGAATCGGCAACTATTAAACTATATATCTTTCTCCTTCCCGCTGAACAAATGTCCCTCGCTTCTTACCCCCAAATCCCAAATTTAAATAAAAATCCGCTCGCAAAACACCCAACTCACTTGCCCAAAAAAATCAAAAAGACAAAATCAGCAGCCGCGAGGCCGGCATATAAGTATACACTCGGCCCTCGGGCAGCCGCAGATACTCACAGCCATTTTCCTCGTCTCGTTTATTATCCGCGCAGTCTCCGGTCCTTGAAAAGTCGCCGGATCATAACGCGCGCATAATAGCTGCTCAAGCCAGAAGAGAGGGAGAAAGTCAGCCGTAAATTCCCGCATCGAGCTCTCGGCGCGTTGCGGCACATCGCGCCTGATGAAAAAAAAAGCGAGCCGCCGAAAGGGTTACGCCTTGCGAGCGCGCGTTACATCAGAGATCGCAGTAGTGCTTACACAGTGTCGTTTATTATTTTTCGGTGACCGTGTCGCAGCAGAGCTGGCTCGTTCGCCGCCGGGAAAGCTCGGATATTCTGTGTGTGCCAGACAGGCCGGCGGCGGCGGCTAGCGTGATAAGTGAAAAGGCTCGGCCATTAAAAGACAGTTATGCGTACTTTATATATGTATATACGTGTGTGTGTATACCAGCACAGACGTATACGTAGCAGGCATTGGCGCGAGAGGTCGGGATAGTAAAAGTCAGTGCGGCACGCCGAGGACACGCGAGCGCAGATCTTTTATATCTGTGTTGCTGCTGCTGCTGCTGAGTGCTGCTGCTGCTGCTATGATGCCTTTCTCGAGCGCGCGAACGATTGTTTTGTAATGTGGAGTGTATATACGGCCGAGCGCGATATTTTCTCGATTAAAAAGGTAATCCATAGTGACGAAGCGCTGCAGCTGTTGATAGAGAGGCTACTGATTATTGAGGGAATTAATGACCCCTGCTATCTCTTTCTCTCTATTACGCGCGCTTTGTCGGCCGTCGTCTTCAATTTGCGCTGCTTTCGTATCTGGACTTTGAATGCACATTTTATTGTCTGATTGAGAAGCTGATAGGTTTTTGGGAATTGATATTGAGAAGGTGGAATTTCGTTTTAAGAAAACGGCTTTTGTGCGTTTATGAAAAGGTTTATTTAGTTTGATAGCTGAAATATAGAATCGAATATACGCAATATAGCATTTTCTTTGATGAACACTCGTCTATGCGTAATTGTTATTTTAAAAGTAGGTGTTATTGAGATAATGAAAATGATTTTTACATGTATTCCACCTTATATCTGCAAGATAAGTTGCTGGTATATATCATCGTTAATCTTGATGATTTAACAAGTTAATAAAAGATTATAGGTTTTGATAGCTTAGAAAAAAAATTGACTAATTTCTATAAATACATATTATCATACTATAATGTATAAACAAATAAATAGTATATATGATTTGAAAAACAAATTAAGTCGGAGTAATATGGATAGGAATTTTGGAAAGTTAAAATTACTACCAAGCGATAAAGTGTCATTACTGAGTGAAAAGAAAATGAAAATTTTCCAGATTGGCTCGTAGCTTAAGATATGATGGACTATTTATAATAATTGTTGTTGTCAATTTATAATCACTTATTCTAGAAACAGAGTTGTAAAAATTTATTAATGTTGTGATGAAAATTTTATGTTAAAAATATTTTTTTAAAGCTTCTATACTGAAAAACTGAATTCTGGTCTGATATTTCTCTTCTATCAAATCAGTACGTTTATGATTTTTTTTATTTCAAATCTAAATATCTTTAGACTAGTAATATTTCAGAAAAAGATGACCATATCTTTAATTCCAAAATTTTTACTCATTTTTTCCGTTTTATATTAATTTTTCTAATAATATTTGTTTCTTATTGTATACAAGTGAACTAATACGAAAATTTATTTGAAATCGAAAATAAAAATTTGTTGTTTGAAAATTTGTTGAGATAATACAGTGACTAATGTTTCGTAAGTCGAAACAATAAGCTATTATTTTTCAAAATGTGCCGCTTCTTATTTAGACAAAACATATAATCGCTATATGTTTAACTCTTTGACGTAATAGAATGTATGTTTTCCCTTTTACGTTATCGTATTAATAATAAATCGAATAATATAACAATCGAATCATTTTCAGTTTTCATTATAGAAATTATCGGACGTTGAATAAATAAATATAAGCAGATGAATTGATCGCATTTCATACAAAATCATGCATGCGAGATAATCATGAAAGTCATACTAGGACTGAGTATCACTATAGTATCCTTTATATTCAGAATATATTATTAATTTTCTTCATTATTCAAAATTCATGCTTTGCAGTACTTGAATTTGAAATTAAAATAATTATTTTCAATTACGCGAT
>JAPYZA010008795.1:0-13247 GCA_030522685.1 Eupelmus azureus | reverse complement strand
CGCGCACCTTCATGAACTCTCTCTCTCGGTCAGCTTTCGCTCTCTGGGCTGGTCGAAATGGCAATTTTGGAGCGCGCGCGCGCTTCAACCACCGAAATGTCTGAGAGAGTTCGCCCCGGCGGTCCGGAGAGGAAGGGGAGCAGAGCGAGGAGAGCGAGCGCGCGCCACGGAGTAAAGCCCCGGCGAATGTACTTTAAATGCCCAATTTGGCAGCCGTAAAAACAACATTTATTTATGGCGCTTCGCCCATCGATGCGCAAAAAAGGCCCCGCGAAATTATGCTCTCGCCCAAAAAGCCGTATTACCGGGCCGAGCCCTCCTTTTTTTTCTCCCCCTCTTTTTTCGCTCTTAAACTCTTCCCTCCATATACTTCTTTTTTTTTTTCCTTTTCGAAAGCGCTAGTCTTCTCTCTGTCGAAGCGCGCGCGTACGCGTATATATTTTTGAGCTATACACGCCGCAGCTGGTGTGGCGAAGATAACCGCGTGCGGCCGAGCGGTTTACGACGGTCCCGTTGCGCTCGCGTTTTGAAGCTATACGCGCTGGCGCGCGCACCGAGACCGATTAGGGGGCCTAAGCGACTCGGCCCGCCGAGAAGAGCAGCCCAGGCTTGTAATTCACCGGGGAGAGTGCAAGGTTGAAGGTGCAGAGACGGCAAATTATCGCGCCGGAGTTATTATCAAGTCTAAGAGGAGGAGGCTGCAGGTGCGCCGGAAAGCTTTGGCTTGATGGTGGGCTTGGCGTAGAGAGTAGAAGTTCGGGGAATCGATTCGGGAATGGAGGAGACTGTGGAATTGATTTTTTTATCCGTGGGAAAAGGTCTGGGCTTAAGTAGGAGAGCCTAAAACAAACACGCGGCCTGTAATCGATGGGACTTTGCCTAATTTTAGGCATTCTTTTAACCTGCCTGGTACTTATGAGTTCGGAACACGAAATATTTTTTGCTGCATTTCTTCAACGTCTATCCAACAATTGTGCTTTACCCGCTTTTTAAAAAGCAAGTATCATAAATACCGATTTTCCGCGGTCAGCCGTAAATTCTTAGACGCAAACGAAACGTAACATAAGAAATAAAAACTCTCGAGATTAAGCGCGACTTAAAATTATTCCGAGCAATTCATCAAACGCTTAGAGCCGCGCGCTGAAAAACGGCTTAGCCCGCGCAAATCCACAGCCTACGAATTCCCACGTTCTCGTCTATAAAAATTTGTCCCGAGAGATCCTACGACGATAAGTACGGCCGGCGCTTAATTAACGACATTTATAAGTTCCGAATTTAGTAATTTACGGCGAGGCTCGAGCCTAAGCTTAATAAAAAAAAGCCGGAGAGTTGTGTGCGCAGGCACTTTAACATCGTTGACTTTCTCACTTGGCGCGAGAGTCCGGTTCTCGAGTTAATTGCATAATATAATTAATTGTACGCACCTTCGAGTCGAGAGCCGCGCGCGAGGAGTTCAAGAGCGCGCGGTGCACGAGCTCGGTTTGTAATTTGAGCAAGGCTAGGAATTGCTCGAAAGATTGTGTATATGTAAAGTGGTCCTACACGATGTTAATTAGTGTAGTTCAGTAGTCGGAATTGTAAATGCAATAAGTTGTGTGGTTAATGAATGTTAATTTAGTTAAACATTCATAATTTCGCCAAGAATATTATAACAATAATGAAATTATGTGATAGTATCAACTTCTCGACATGCCGTACTTGAAAATCACTCAAAATACACGCGAACAAAGTGCAATTAATAGTTCGTTCGTAAAAAGCTCAACCACCATCCAGCAACTATCCAACTAAATCAGATCTCGGATAACAATCCCCTTAAAACATATCAATTAATAATCCCAATTAGTCATGCGACCCAGAGCCCAACAATCCCACTAGCGCAAAACAAACGAGTCTCGCGAACCTCCAGTAATTACCCAGCCTGCAACAATCCATTTAAGATTCCGCCTCAGCCTTCGGAAAAAAGTCGGCAAACAAACAATAAAAAGCAGCATAAGGCCCTCGCTATCCGTGTTCTCCGCATTGCTACGCGAGAACTCGCGCGCTTTATCTCTCCGCCGGCGAGTAGTGTAATTCCCCCGTGGGAATCGCGCCGGCGGTTTCCGCCTCCGAGCGTAGCGCGCACTCGCGCAAAACGGCCAAGACGTATCATGTACGCAGCGCATATCGCGTGACCCGCTGCTAATCGAGCCCTGCGCGCCTGACCTTCGACCGCGCCTGAATTTTAAGAGCGCCTGGTTGGCTTGAGAAATGGTAGGTTTGGCGGTGGGCTGCTTGCTGCGCCGGCCGGAAAAGCTGTGAGTTTATTGCGGCTGGGTGGAATTATTTTTAGGAGTGAGGTTTATGAGAGAACGGCATGCTATGAGCGGTTGTGCCGGATATGTGTGGCGATTGTTGGAGAGGCTGAGTGTTTTATGAAATTAATAATTTATTGTTGAAGACTGTATAAGAAAGTATATAGGCAGTAAAAATAAGAAGTTTAAGAAATATTGTTTATTGGATTACGGTGAAAATGAATGCTTTTAATGAACGTCGATCCTTATAATGAGAGAAACCTTTAGCCGACTTCGTTTTTCAAACCGCATTTTCATAAAAACTGTCAAAAATTACTTTACCTAAAATTTATTATCAAACTTCACGTGCAACCTGTTCATATATATAATTTTGAAAACTGCTCCCTACATAACCCAGCGGAAAGAAAGCAGAACCCTGACAGCTTTAATTACGCGACCCATAAAAGTCTATTATCATCGTTTCATGAATATTAACTATTTTTTTCGCGCATCCATCATCCTCTTACACTTGCGAAGTTCGAAGCAACCAAGCGCGCCTCGAGTTTCCCCGCTGCCTATATAAACTTCAAGCCAACCAAAATTTACTACAGCTCCGCAGAAAGAATTCATTATCCGGCGCGATCGCTTCCAGAAAGCGCTGGCAAAATGAAAACGACCGCTTCGGGAAAATGAATTTATCGACGCGCGCGCGTAACATCGGCGATTTACGCAGTTAAAAATGAGTTCAGCAGCGGGTAAATATCTCCGCTCGCCGCGCGTATATATACATTCACGTTAAAAATAAAAGCCGAAGCTCGCGCGCGCGCGCGACACGCGCTCAGCGAAGGTCAACGAATCACGACGGGTTATCTTTTTTTAACTCTCGTGAAAGCGAGAACCGGTAAGGCACTTGCAGCTGCTCCTGCTATACGGCTTTAAACTTTTAAAGTATCGGCGCGCTGAACTCTCGCAGGGGGATCTCTCGCGCATCGGTAATAAATGCTCGAAATCAAGGCTGCGCGCGTCTTATAATAATAATGCGCCGACGCAGGGCTTTCCATTACGCCGGCTGCCCGAGCTGCAAGCACATCACAAGTGCAGATGCGAGCTTCTTGTATGTATGTATATGCATTCGCGGGAACTTAATTACGCCCAATTAGCCCTTTGGGTTAAAGGCGCTCGAGTTTAAAGCCAGTTTACGTACCGCGACCGCTTGGGTTTCTCCTGCTCGCTCTCTGCTGGGTATATGTAATGCCTCGACCTGGAAAAAAGCCTTCCCATGAGGGATTTCGCCTGCTCACAAAGTGACCGCTTCTTAATATCCATACGCGGCGGAGCGATTTTTATTTCGGCGCGCGCGGCGTCGATCTTTTTTGCAATTAAACGCCTGACGTACTTTACGGGTGGAAAGTCGGGATTTGCCTTTGATTGATATGACTGCTCGATGGGCTCAGCGCTAATTTTTATTACACTTAAATGCCCTCGTAAACGATTTTTGTTTTCGCAAAATTAAACTTAATCTTTTTATGAGAAATTTTTCAGGGGAACCTCGAGCAAAGATAAATCAAGCCGCGCAAATTGTAACTCGCTTTTTTAGCGCCCCTCAAAAAAGCAATAAATTAAGCAATTTTAATTGAACAAAGTTAAATATGAGCCTAGAAGCAGCCGCCGCGTGCTCTTTACCCTGGCTGCAAGGGCGGACGCGTGCCCTCGTGGCGCCTAGCTCTCCGCGCGCCGCTCACTCGTAAATCACCATCCGACCGATAATAAAGCACAGGTGAGAGCAGCGCGCGGAAATTAAAACAATGCGCTCTCCTGCATTGTGAGGTAATTAACATGCGCGATGATCGCGGCAAACTTTGTGCGCGTTATTACACAAGGAACGAGAAGGCTGTCTCGTAAATCACGGTGCATTATTATAAAACATATACGGCGCGCGCGCATTTTAAACATTGGCCGAGTATTATGTAAATTTTCGCCGACTTTATTAGCCGCGTAAATCACCCGCGAGATGCGTTAAGCGCGAGGCTCTATCTTTCGGCTTCCGCGACGCTTTCCTGTTTGCTTTTGTTTGCCGGTTCGTCACGTTTTTGTCGATAGATGCTTTTTACTGGTGGAGAGGATTTTTGGGGAATATTACTGGGGTGGTATTGATTGCGAGTCGGATTGTGTGGGTCTTACATTAGTACGGTAAGTGTCTGAGAATGGCGAAATCAGACTGTATCAATTGTATACTTTAATGTTTCTACTCACTTTTTTTAATATTTCAACTAATGTTTATAATTTTGTTATTCTTATACTTGTCGGATCTCAGCTGATCTATACTATACGTTGATCACGCAGTGGCTTTCTTTGCTACATAAATAGAATTTTAATAATGAAAAAGTATAAAACCATCATTAAACTGTAAAATTATCTTAGCTTACATTACTCTAAGAAGGGAAGATAAAGGTACGATAGCCTCAAAGTGAATTAGCAAAATGCTCATGATAGAAATTATACGTAACAATATCTTACAGATATTGAAGAACCTGTTACTACATATTTCATAGCCTGACGTTGACATACAGAGCTTCGTTCAAAAAGCACTAAACATTTCCTTAAATTATCCACAGCCTATCGTACCCAAGCAATTAATTCTTGTTTTCCTCAACTATTCAAAACAAAATCCCTCCTCTTCCAAAAAAAGACCTTTTTATCACCGCTCTCTATCCCGCATTCCCGCGAGCTCAGCATCCCCAATCAAGCGGCTCGCCGCCGCCTCTAATTAATTTTCCCCTCCGCTGCTCACATCGTACACTCGATACCTGCATATACAACATCCACCTCCCCGCGCGTGTCGTTAGCCGCACTCGGGGCAGTTTGTAACTGTCAATCGCGCGAGAGACGAGGCCAATCAGAAAATTACGTCCCTTTGACATCGGACTCGCGCACCGCCGACAATGACGCCACGACGGCGGCGGCGACTCTCGGGTATCCCCCATTAGCATCGCTTTACATCCCGCACTTCCTGCGCGCGCCTCTCCTGCGCCGATAACTCGCCATATGGCACTCGCAGGGGACTCGCTCTCCTTCCTTGGCGGCCCGGACTACCGTCTTACGCGCGCGCGCACCTGCCCCAGGAGCGATTCGCGTGAGGTTGAAAGCGAGGATATAAATCTCCATTAGAACGATTTAGCCTGCGACGAGGTTTATTTCGTGAGAATAGTCTCCGAGGTTGGTGATTCTTTTTTTAGAGAGATAGGATAGGTTCTCACGCAGGGGACTGTCGCAGCGTGAAAAATCTAGTGGAGTCTGGGGGAAGGTGGACGAGTCTGGACGTGCTGGAGGATTTTGTGTGTGGAGCGCTGGACCCTCGTCATTTTACGCTCGGATGTTTAGATTGACTTGATTCATGTATAAATGAGGGCGGATCGTCTTGATAATTGTGTTTTTTGCTCTGTTAAAATTTCCAAGTTTTATTGCTGAAAAAACTTTTTATAAATATTTATAATAAAAAGTGAATTTAAAACTAATGACACGAATTTCTTCTCTAAAAACCCAACACTGTCAAAAAGTACCACGTATTTCACCCAACGCAAAATGTAATCTCTCACCACAATTCGCAAACGAGAGCCAGGTAGAGAGAAGTAAATTGGTCAACGGATCGCGCTTAGTCTCTCCCTGAATCCGCACGTGTCGACTACACCAGCGTCCCGAAAAAATAAAGAAACCAAAACCCGAAAGAAAAGAATCATTGAAGTACGGTAGAGCGCGGCGAGGGTAACGCGCGGCTGGCTTCTCCTTTCGCTTAATTCGGCCGAATTCACTTTGGCTGCGCGCATGCCCGACTCATTTACATTTTTTTTTGCTGACGCGCGAGCGAGAGTTTCATTAACCTTTTCACCCGGGCTGTATCGAAACTGCATCGCTGGCGAAGGGAGAGTGGCGTTAAAATAAACCGGCTGCGCGCGCGGGACACGTGCATATTCATACGAGGCGACGATCGCGACTGTAAAGTTTCAGTTTTAGCGCTGCGCTCTCGGAGACTGGGGTCTTGTTTGTATGGGCACCTGATTATTTTGAGACAGTTTCTTTAGATTTTTTTTTAAATTACTGTTTCTTTTATGAAAGTGGGATGTATAAAGAAATAATATTTTCAGAAAATTAAATATGAAAAATCGAACTTTCATTTAAAAATTGATTAAAGTAGTATAAAGTACATAGCAGACAAATAAATATATATGGAAGGTTAATTAGTGCACAAAGAGATCAAGTCTATTTTAAATAATAATTTTTCTTCAACAAAGAAAATTTAATATTTTTAAAAATTCAATATTGCAAACTTATTTTCACTGCATATTCCATACATTTCAAAGTTTATGTATTGTAAATTAAATTTTGTCCTTTAGAATTAAATTTAAAAAATTCACTTGGTCTCCTTGTGTTTTGAACTCTTCACATATTATAATATAATATATAGATTTGAACATTAAAATTTTACGTATATTACATTATAATATTATAGAAACTATCTGCAACTTTCAAACTTCACTATATACTATACTTTCCTCATCAACCCATCCTAATTAATTCAAAACCTCACCTAGGAGTAAAAACTAGCAGATGCCCAGCGAACGAAAAATCAAACCGATCTTAGCCGAGCCCCGCGCACTTCATACTCGGCATCGAGAGCGCACAGATTACCGGCCATTAAAAAAAAAGCCAAAGCTGGCGTTGCTGCACGCGCGCCTCGTAAATCACGAAATTATCGTGACAGAGATTTTGCATTACGCGTCTGCTGCGCGCGCGCGTGAAAGTCGCCCGAGGAGGTCGCTCTCCCTGTATATATACCTATAGAACACGAGTGCGGGGCTCGTTTCGTCGATGTAGGAAACGGCTTTTACAGGCAGCCGCTTGGGTCCGCGCGCGAACCCGAATGATAGTAACTTTTAATAGTTATGGAACTCCGAGGATTTATCTTGCGCCGCTCGCGCGAGTCGGTGTTAATTAAAAATGCCGCGGAATCCTGCTTAATCGGGTGGCTAGTTGCTGCGGCGATAATTACAGAGATCGGGTATGTGGGCAGCTTATTATATTTTTATCCTGGATTAGATAAGTTGGAAAGGTAGTAGGAAAGTTTATTAAATGCTTTATTTATGGATTTTGTCAGTCTAAGCAACGCAATTAGTTGTTTATTATTTTTTTTTATTTTAATTTATATTATTTTATATTTTATTATATAACCTCTACGAAAGCATTATTTACAAAATAATTCAGAACGATACATCAATTCGCTCTTTCATTTAACAAAAAGCTCAATAAATCTGATAAGATTAATAGCAACAACATAAATTACGCTACCCTCAAATGAGCCCCGAAAAAAGCCTCCAAAATCACAATTAACGCAGCTGACCGTAGGCGGTTCAAAAGAAGAATTGGTAGTGCCGGGCAAGGGTCAATCGCGGTCGATCCACGCGAGCGATTCAGCACTAAAAAAAAAGAAGAAACACCGGCGCGTGAACCCTCCCAGTCGGAAATTTCAAATTAGAGGCTCCTCGTCCGCAACGGGGTACCTCTTATCTTTTCCCCCAACCCTTTGCGGAAAGCACCCCCGCTTGTGCAGGTGCTGCTAATAGACGAGGAGCCGAAATTGGAAGTAACGCTGGTTCATTAATGTTTTGAGGGAGAGAGGCGTGATGCGCCGGCAAGTGCAGAGGCCAATGAGTTGGGAAAAATGACTGAGGGGATTTTTCATCGTTTAGGTTGGGGCCTGGGAGGGGTAGGATTTTTTTAACGATTTTTTAAGATGATTCGTTTATGCGTCTTATTAGTGCTGGTGGTTTGAAGGTTGCAAGGAGATTGTTTATGAGTTGCTTTTAGTTTATTAAGATTTATTTAAAAGTTGTTGGAAGAATTGTATTTAAGTTTATCATTTGACTCTACTTTTCAATTTTCTATTACAATAAAAAAATTCATAAAATCAAAACAAAATAATAAATTCAAATTATAACAGTGTATTAAATTATAGTAAGAGATGCTTAAATATTTACACGTATGTAATTTTTAATCAATAAACTTCGTTTTCTATTACACGTATTTTGAATACACCATACACGCAGGGTCATATAATTAACTGAACTCAAAATTTGCTCAATGATACAAAAATCCTATTTTAAATTAATAGAAAGAAAGGTGGAGCTTCTACGCACTATTCCCACAACGAATCAACCATATCCGAAAAAAACGAAGCTCGAAATTAAAAATAAATCTTTTCATAAAAGCCGAAACACCGCCAGGGGATTGAGTGCTTTATAATTAGAGGCATTATTACAAGCAAAAAAGCCGCCGCCTTCAGCCGACTAACGAAAAATCCTCGGCCTCGGAAAACGTCTTTTTAGGCTCGCTGTGGCCGGGGCGAAACGATCTCCGCCCAAGGATCTCTCCTTTGTAGCGACGCGCTAAATGCCGGGTGGCTCTCGGCCGGAGATATGATCCAGATTTTCGAAAGTCCCGGTTCCACGCACGCGACGCGCGCACGCCTCGAGGGAGAACTGGTTTTTTTGAGCGAGAGAAAGAGAGGAGAGACTACGTTGACGCCGCCGACGCAACGGCTCCGATTACTTTTACTTATGCGGAGCGTTGCTTACTTATACGTTGTTGCTTCGATATGGTTGTTTGTAAAATAAATTCGAGTTTATTGCCTGATTTATAGAGATGCGCTCTTATTTTCGATCGCGTGTAAATCATGCAGGTACGATAATTTTTTATACGTGAATTTTTAAACAAATTTGCAATATTTCACTGGGGCAATTTAGTGTTGTAAAATAATGTAATTTGATGTTATAAATTGTAAGGTAGTGCGCCGCGAGAAACAAAGTAGGATACATATATCATTTTCATTTGATTTTTATAGACTAGTAAAGTAAAACTACTTGAAATAATAGTTAACATTTTTTTAAACATTTTCACTATCAAGCAAAATTAATTGTGAATTTAATGAAATAATGTTGAGGTCGGATCCGTACGTAATTATTATCGAAATTGAGTATATTGTCGTCAGAACGTGCACTCTAAAATTCGTCGAAGATAAAAGGGTTAATTCAGTTTGTTATTACAATCCAATAATCCTCAACAATTTAGCAAAGGAACAGAAAAAAGAAAAAGTGAACAGGCAACTTTTCATTACACAGAGCGTCGGCAGTCATCGGAGCGGGCAAGTGCGAGGAGTCCGAGAAATCGTTAACTTCCTGCCGAGCGCGAGCAATTTTTCGATCGATTTTTTAAAATTGACTCTCCAGCCTCATAAACGGCGCAATTGAAAACACCGAGAGAGAGAGAGAGAGAGAGAAGAGAGCGGCGGCGCGTCGCGATTAAACCGTATACGCGCGCTCGCATCATCCTCATTCTTCGCGTCTGCCGAAGAAGAAGCGACGACTTCCCGCCAGGGGCGCCCGGGATCCTTTTACTCTCGAGGAAACACGATGAAAAATGAGCAGCAAAACCGGCGAAATAAAAAGCGGCGTAGGAGCACCTGTGGACTTGCTATATAGCCAAAGGAATTCCGCTCGGGCTTTTATGACAATGTGAAGGCTAGAATTTTGATCGAGACAAGTGCTCCCATCCGATCGATCATTATGGAACTTTACTTGGAATTCTTTGGACGAAGCCGTGCATAAACGGTGATAATTGATTGAGTGGTCAGGAAGCAATAATGATTGGATAACCAGGACGTTACGTGATAAAAGGCATTTTTAGATCAAAATATCTTGAGCATCACTAGCAGTTGTTCAAAAATAAGGATTACGTAAAAGTCTCCTCTCTGAAGTCAAAAATAAGTTGTCGACTCAGAAAAGCACAATCTCATTTCATTACACTCAATTAAAATTGTCCACATTAAAAATTCGCAGAAAAAGATAAAAATAATTCGAGCCCGAGAGCGGCGAAGCAGTGCTAATTGAATCGGCAATATTTCTGAAATTCCCAATTAAACAACAATCCCGCGTTCCCAAGGCAATTTCGGCTGTATCCGTGCGCTCTCTCAACTGCAGGCTCGCAATTACGCGGGCGCGTGCGCCCGAGTGCCGAAAGTCAAGGCTGCTGCCGCTGCGCGCGTGTAAGCGAGGGGGCGTCCGCTCGGCGAAAAAATAAGAGCCGAGCGAGGAGCCGGCCTGGCAGAAATAAAAAAGACAAGTTGAGACAAAGCGGTGAAACCGCGTAAAAAAGCACTTAAAATCCGCCGCGCGCTGAGAGAAAGGATGCTGAGAGGAGGAGGAGGAGGAGGATGGAAGAAGAAGGAGAAGGAGGAGGAGGAGGAGGAAGAGTTGTGCGCAGGGAGCGTGACAGTGGGAGAGCGCGGAGAGAGAGAGAGAGAGCGCACCTGCTCATTCTTTCGCGAGCGCCGAGAATGAGATTTCGCTGCAGAATGCGGTTTATGTAAGAGGACCGCTCTCGTGTGATTTATCGGCGCGTGCAAGAGCGAAGAGGGGAAGGGTTGGGTTCGGGGCTTCATTTCGGAAATCAGCGGGTGTGTGTGGACGGGGATATTGAGGGAGATTCCCCGCGGGGCGGAATTCGGCTGAGGACGTTTCAATCGCGGACGGATGGGGGATAGTTCGGGAGGTGGGGTTTGATGCTGAGGTTGGGCTTTGGTTTGTATCTGGGTTAATATGCTTGTGGCTGGGAGAAAAATAAATTCGTTTTAACACCTTGGAAGGTTTTGTGTCTGTGTGATATATAGTTCGCTAAATCAAAATTTCTGCCGTTTCGTGTTAATTTGAGTGTTACTAAACTCTCTTGATCGTATATCTTGAAATACGAATTTAAAGCGGTTTCATTCAATGCTGCCTTTTTAATTCGAGATTCTGATAGCTTTAGGTTGCCGCATGAATTCATCGAAGATCAATACTTTAAATATAGCAGTGTATGATTTATGCATTAGGTGTACATAATTCTTAAATGGTAATTCGGTTATGTTGTTTTTGAAAACAATGAAGCCTGCTCATGATGAATTATTTAAACAAGCAAATGTAACTTTCAATATACGATTTTAAAGATAAATCAATCAATGAATTCATATTTTTCTAAATGAAAGTACACGCATGCTGCACTAAATTTCTTATTAGTCAAAGCTAGGGTTGTATAGAAATAAAAAAATGAAAATCATTCATTAAAATCAGCTATAAATTTCCTTCCCTAAGTAATTTAATCATTCCACTCATGCCACATTCATCTCATCTCTCCATCTCCTTAATTACCAAATTTTATGCTCTCAATATACACCGTCTCACCAACCATTAAAAAAGCATTACACTCCACCCACGCACCCAACCAAAGCATAACGCAAGACGCACACACCCGCTCTCCTCATTACAATATAAAGTGTCAACACCTCCGCACCCACGCAGCCAGACCAAAAACTGCGTCAAAGCCGAACGCGCCTGAACCACAAGCGTTTATCTTTCGAATGCAACATAAGGGCAAGGCGGATGCGAAATGAGAATCGGCTCGTAAATGTTCGGCTGTAACGAGTGCGCGAGATCCGTGCGATTTTTCATCTCTCTTGGGCGCGTTTCGTGCGTGTCCCGCGGGTGGATATTAAAATATTAATATGATAATATTTATTATCGACGGGGGCTCTGCGGGCCAGAGGAGGCGTATATAATAACATCGACAAGGCGCAGCTCAAGCTGGGCGCACACGCGACCGGCGCGTTCGCAAATTAATACTTTAAGAGCGGCTTTTCGGCTAAATTCTTGTAGTTGGTAATTGCGCCGGGATCTCGCGTCGGGAGAAGGGCAATTTAAATATTTCATTTAGATGCAATTACATTTTTAATGTTGAACGGCCGTTTTTCATGGATATGTATGGGTTTCTTTTATTTTTTTTCTTGCTGAATCGTTCGAATGAAATTTGTTGTCGTACTATAAAGCAGGTGATATTTTCCTCGGAGCAGCTTGAAATTCAATAACTGGCGACTATAAAATATAATGGAAATTAGATGTTTTTTTTTTATTTAAAACCAGAGAAACACCATTAAATTTAAAATATAAAATTACAGCAAAAGCCATGTTTGAGCGTGGAGAAAAGTATACACACAGAGAGGCTCGCTCGGCTCACGAACGACGGCAATGAAATTTAAAAGTAAAAATTAGCCAAGCGCAGAAAAGTTTTCCCTACATCACAAAATCATACCGTGCGCATGGCTTTACGAGTCCTCGGAGCGGCTGCAGCCTGCGCGCTTTATCGCAAATCAACGAGTCAGCGCGCGCGAGCTGAAAACCTCGAACGATGAGCTTAATAACGCATCTCGTTATCGCGTCATACGTCCCTCTTTCTCTCTTTCTCCCTCACGGCACCTCGGGCGGACATTCGGCTAAGGATATAGTCTCATTGTATAAAAGAACGGCGATTGCTTGCTGCTTTGTGAGCCGAGGCTCGCGCGCTCTCGAGCTATTTCGGAGAGATTCTTTTAATCGCTGCTGTGTAAGCGAGCTTTGGCTTGTTATAATCGTTAATAACCGGCTGCAAGGTAGTGCATATATTGTGGTGCTGAGCGCGGAGAGCTAAGTGGCGGCACGTGGGCGAGTCCGAAAATCCACGAGCTGTGCGTGGTAGTAAGTTGGAGAAATTGACTGTAATGGCTTTCGAGCTTTGTCGTTTAAGAGTTTCGCGAGTGCTTCGCTTTAATTTATGGAATTGGGTTTTAATTAAGGTATTAATTATGGCTAATTAATATTTATTTAAACTCTTGAATTTTGTTGTAAATTTATTAAAAACATTAATGTAATTTGAGTTGATGTATTGTTATAAATCTACTTAAGATTAGAGTTCCGATAAAATTTAGGTACTTTAAAAAACTAGATCTAAAAAATGTACTCAATGGACCAAAGTCCCAAGGTGTTACGGATCGATATTTCGTTAGTAGATTTATTACAAGTAAAACAGTGGCGAGAGCAAGAAAATGAATAACTGAATGTAACTATATATACGTTTTAA
>JAPYZA010008793.1:0-10715 GCA_030522685.1 Eupelmus azureus | reverse complement strand
TTTTTTTACTTTTGACGTTTCGCGCGATGGGTTAGGTGTTGGGTTCTTGAATTTTGATGAGGGGACGGTTTTGGTGGGTGGAGAGGGGGGGATTGATAAGGATGGGAATCGAGGATGCAGAACGAGGGGGGAGATTACGGGAGCCGGGGGGTCGGAAGGAGGTTAACGAAAAACAACGCCGGGCGCGTTGCCAGTGCGGGCTGATGCTCAACTGTGATTACGTTCAAAGCGTCGAATGTTATACTCTTATTATTATGCCTGTGTATGGAATTTTTGTAGTTAGTTGGTTGGAAAAGGAACTTTTTTATGAATGATTTGTAAATTTTCAAAAAATAAGCATCGTACGTGTCCATTTCTATGCTAGTTTTTCAAACCGTTTGAAAAACTGCCATTTCCATTATTTGATTGAACTCTTCTTTTGTTCTTATTGTTCATATAGACACTTTACACTTTAATAATTCTCGTAGACATCGATTCTCAGCCTTGGCCAATTTTGCAAAAATCAATACTGTTAAGACAGCAAAAGTGAATTTTTTTCTTACAAGTTTAAAGTCCCTGTTTAACAGTTCATACTTTTAAATGTGTGCAATTTAATACGGCCTCAGAACCTATCAGATAAAAACTATCAAATAATAAATTAAGTATTTCTTCTAATTGTGGGTATTTTCCTTGTCAATATACGTATACACGATAACTATTCGAAAACTTAATAGTTATAAAATAACTGATATATACCTTGCGGTAAAAATAAATAGATCAACAATTACCAGAAAATGGATAAATCGTAGTTTAATTAATAAATAATAAAGATTTTTATTCTCACTCCTTCTTACATAAAACAAGTATGATAAATTAATGTAACGTTTCAAATTTGTCGCGAATCTACTAAAAGTAAGCTTTTTTATTACTCTGAAAATCATCTATCTTTAAAACTTATCCGTCCATTATTACTAGCAACCCCAGATAATACTAAAAAATCGAATACCCACATTACAACATACACAAAACACCCCAAAACCATCACCAAAACCCATCCCCCAAACAACCCGAACAACCAAAAAATTCAAATCCCGCACCCACCCCCTCACCCCAACCCAGTCCCGTAAACCTCAAAAACCCAACCCTCCCACATCCATCACGTTGGCAACACACCTCAACGCACTCCTCAACCAATCCGCAAACCAGCCGCGCAGTGCACTCCGAGCTAGCGCCGCAAACGGCCGCATTCAGAACCACACGTTTGAATTGTCCCAGAGAGCGACAGACAGTACAGCAGCCACACATCGCGCCGCGCGACGCGCCAACGGTTTTACCGCGTGTGTGTGCAGCTCTCGCGTCAAACGCTTTATTACACACGTTTGTTATGGTAATCCCACTCGATCCGTGAAAAAAAGTGTCGCCTGGCGAGAAAGCAGCGGAGCCGAGGATGGATACCATAACGCACTTCCCGGACGACACCGTCGCCTCGGTCAACTGCTTCGAGACGTAAGTGTATACCTGCGCCTTTTCTGTTTAAGTGTAGGTATAGGTATATATTTGGCCTGCGCTCTCGGCTCTCTCCCCTGCGTCGGCCGTTATTTTTACACGCGCGGGGCCGCCACGCGTGGGATGAGCGAGTGCAGTGTGTGTGTGTTGGGTATGTGCAGTTTGTTGGTGGATCTCGGATTTCTGGATGATGCGTTTTTTGAGGTTGAATGAATGGCTTGGATTGGAGCATTGTTGGCCTTTTAAATTCTGCGTGTGTGATTTGTTTTTGTTTTTAAAGGGGTTGTGTTTATAAATACGTGGAATGGGTTAGTAGGGGGTTTTAATAAGAAAGCGGGTTTACTGGGTGACAGTAAAGGTTTTTGCTAAGAAAAATACTGATTTCCGGGTTCTTTAATAGTTCTTTGTTTACAAATGTTTTTTCTCTTGATTTTTAAAAATTGGTTGTTACGAAACAGCTATTTTACATTGTGTTATTTTTTTATCTATTGTAAATTAATATTTGATGACTCTGAAAAATGTATTATTAAAATTAAATATATTATTAAAATATACTTAAAAAATAAAAATACTAAAAATGATGAATGAAAGGTTAATATATTAATCTATAGATTTTACCAGCCATAAAAAGTTAGAAAAAACAAATTAATTATTAATTAATTATTGGAAATTAATTTTTTTTTAAGTAATTTCAATCAGTGATTATGCATAAATTTATATACAAATATAGTTTTATACATATTAAGTATTTTTTAATTTAATATAATTAATGTTCTGAATATTAATACATTTACAATTCAAAATTGTTATTGGCTTTATCAAAAAATAATTGTGATTGTGTCATTTGTCTTTATTTGAAGTTCAAAGGTATATAACCAAATTGTATATTTTTAAATAAATTAGATGTTTGATTAGATTTAAGTTAATACAAAAATCAATTCAAATCGTCACTTTATTTTTTATCATAATAAATATAATAAATTTATTATGTATATCAATGTTATTAACTTCTTTCATTAAATATCTATATGGTATATTATAAAAATACGAATTTTATATTTATTTATAGATAATAAAAGCAGCATTTATCAATTAAAAGTATAATACTATTCAAAATTATAACTAAATTTTTTAATTACCAAAAATAAAATAATAATTTTACGTTATTTATATGAAGAGAAATAAAAAATTTACATTATAAAAATTCAGAATTCCTTCAAAAATTTCAAATTTTTTAACAGTACATTTATACATATCATTATAATAAGGTAACATAAAAAAGAGTAAGAAAAGAATTTTATATACAAAGTAAATGTATATGTTACTCTGAATTATCGGCATACGGTATTCTTTATTTATCGACAATATTCATAATTTACAGACGATGTCTCAAAACTTCATAAAATTATTAAATTATTTTATTTTTTAAATTTCCCTCATCACTATAAACTGAAAAGATTGCTGTCAATTCTCTTATTTTCTATCCTCCTATTACGCTCGTAATAAATGTTCAAAAAGTATGGTACATTTTACAAATAAGTAAGTATCCTGACTTTTGAATTCAAAATGCTTAAAAATCAATCTAAAAATTATAAAAATAGTACTAAACTAAAATGCGATTTGATAATTTTTTTGTACTGCATAATTATCAATGTGAAGGTATATTACACAAAATATCAAAGACATTATTAGTTTCTCAATTGAAACAAGTCTTTTTTAATTTATGTTATTATATACACATTTTTACTTTTTATATACTAAACATATCAATGAGTACTGCAGATATAATAGTAGAAATACAATAAAAATTTATACGAACTAAACATATGTTGAATCATTTAAAAACAAAACTACGTTTAATAATTGAAATCAAAATGTGTTCTGTACATAATTCATACATTGTATTACTAATTTCTTCAATTTCGATTTATTATATATTATTAACTTCTCTTTGTTCATTATAATTAAAATATGTATTTTAGTTTTCTTATATTTAGAATTTCGGAAGCATCATAAAAATACAAATTTTACGCCAATATAAAAAAAAAATATTTTCAAGGAAGAAGACATTTTTTTTAAAAAGTAAAAAAAATGATTTATCCTTTATGTCTGCTCCTTTACGTCTTCTTGGCTGGCACAACTATATTCTGGTTTAGAATTACATTTTTTTATGTTCTGAATGCTTTAAAGCGCCTCTTGTATGCACCTGGGAATTTCGATTTCTTTTTAAACTTCAAATCGAAATCTTTTTCAGGACTGTGCTCTCATTCATAAAACTGCGCGGAACCTACAAGTAGACCCTTTTTTGTAGGCGTCGGCTTTGTTAAGAATTTCAAAGAAAACTCGATGTTGCGTCCTATACTAAGTACCTTTCGAACTAAAACGCGTAAGAGGGTCACAAAGAATGTCACGAAAAATAGATCTAGTGCATTACTGTCCTTAAATAGTTATTGGTAACTAGTCCTTATATTTATTCAATAATAAATTTTTTTCGGATATTACTGATGGTTAAAGGAGATAATTATTGGGGACATTTTGTTTTCTATTTATTTTAAAAATTAAAAGAGAGAACAAAACTGTGTACTCTTATTACTTTTGATTTAACTATAAAAAATTTAATAATATAAATTTATTTTGTTTATTTTGTAATTTATTTGTTTAGATTAGAAAGACAATTATTTTTTCACAAGAACCACGATACATGCCACGGTTTCGTACCTTTGTAAGCTGTTCATATGTTTAAATACAAATAAATCAAGTCTTAGAGTATTGTTATGTTATGTTAATGCAAAAGCTAGTTTTAAATATTGATTGAAGCTGATCAGAAATAAACATACTTCTGGCTAACATACTATGGCTCTTGTAACTCCTTTTTGACACTTTTCTCTTTTCTTATCTCAAGTAATTTTTTGGAAAAATGGGCTTTCTTTGTTTTATTTTTAATTGAAATGACTTGATCTTAACTTTGACATAATAACCTATTAAAATATTACGTATTCGAAATACTAAAATTCTTTTTTATACAATTTATAAAACATAGTCTTGTGTATAATTGCCATTCTACCTCGAAATTAAAATTATCTTTATCTGTGTTATTAATTAATATTTTATATTTTGAGTTCATGAGCCGAGAAATTTTCATTTTCCAACCTATTATCAAGCAACAATGCTTTTATCAAGCAACAATGCTTTTAAGTTAAACATAGTTATTCTCTCATAAATTAAATTCAAATTTTTATCACAATAAAGAGTTATAGAAACAGTCTTAAAATGAGGGTTGTAAATGTTTAAACTTTAGTAGCTTGATACTAAGAATTGGCTATAAACATAAAAACTCAATAAATCTAATTACAATCTAATCAAAACTAGTGTAAAAAAAACACAAAACTAAAATTACAATTTCAAGAAACCCAACAACCTAAACGAAACATAATAACAACCATACCCCAAAAACATTCAACCTCACTCAACCCTACTTAAACCAACGCTACATCACCCACCTCTAACTAACCACATCCCACAAATCACAACGAGCGCTTGCGAATTTGGCGCGCCTGCAACCAGTTCACGCGCGATCGATAGCACAGTCATCGATTCATTTTCGCAAGCTCGTGAATCCATTGCTCCGATTCGCCTCGCGCTCGTCTATATCAGCGAGCGCGCGATGCCGTAAGGTCAGGGGTTAGCTCGCCTCTCCAGTGGCTTTCAAAGCTGCCTGCCATACGCGATTCCGCATAAAGAAATAGGAGAGCAGCCCCGCGCGCTTCTTTCTCTCGCAAGCTGGTCTTCTGCCGGAAACAGATGTTTTTCCTTCTGGACGGTTCCGAGTTTCGAGGAGGCTGCGTTCACGCTTTTAAAAGTGGTTTTTGATGACCGGCGAAGTGAGATTGCAGTTTGGAGCTGGGGATATGGTTTTGGAAGTTTTGTTGCTTGCTATTGTTTGGCGGGATTTTTCGTTTTAAATTTATGGGTTGTTGAATGTTCTTTTTGAAAGTATACTTTTCATAAATTACGAGAAATATTTTTTAAAATTGTTATTTTATTAATTCAATTTCTCTAAAGAAATTGAATTGATAGTTTAGAACGACTATTACACATATTATTTTTGTTAAAATGAATGATAATTTCAAGTCATGTTACCAACGTTAAAACTTATAATAGAACATATCGAATCCAACTTTTCGAATATTAAATTAGTATCTTATTACCTCCTACAAATCTCCTACTATTTTATTCTCCCCGAACTTAGCAGAAGCAACAAACACCCACCGCAGTCACCTCGGCCAGCTCATCCTCAAGCTTAATAACCACTCATCCGCAATAAATCAATTGAATCTCCCAAAATATTCCCTTTCAACTCCTCAAAAATAACCCCCTGGCAGCCGCCCAAAACCCGCATCCACCTCCAAAGCAGAAAAAAAACAAAACCCCCTCATTAAACCCCCCGAATCCCTCCACAAAATCACAAACTTACATAATCCCCCTCACTCCAAAATAGCCTCTAATTAACCCACAATAACCCCCGCAACTCAACCTCCCATCCCCCGCGTCATCGCGCTCATCAATCGGACCTCAAGCGAGAACCACCGAGTAATTGAGAGGCACTGACGAAAAGGCCTCTATACAAAGCGCGAGCGATAAACGCGCGGAGCGCATCCACGAGTGCATCGGCACATCCCTACTCTATACCCACGGAGAAACGAAAAGTCCGGGGCTCCTTTTCCACCGAGATATACACGCAAGAATAATGCCCCCCCGTCAGCGCACACATGTCGTATATACACAGCCGCGCGCAGCTTGCAACCCCCTCCCCTCTCTCTCTCCTCTCGCTCTCTGCAGCAGCAGCCCCGCGCGCTCTCTCACTGCTCCGCTTTATTATATTCGGCCGCTCAGTCGTGCCTGGTCCGTCGTTTGGCCCGCGTCGCGCCGCTGTGTCTGAGCCAGTTAGCGTCGTTCGCGCGCGTCGTGTGATTGTATATATACGTATATACGTGTGTGCGTCAGGCGACGTCGACGTGTGAGTCTATCTCCCGCGCGCTTTGAGAAGACAGAGACGCAGAGATCGATATATATATATAGAGAGAGGAGAGAGGCTGTGCCGCGTGCTGCTGGGAGATGATGTCTAGGTGCTCTCGGTCGTGAGCGGCTGGTTAAGGAGGCGCTTGTGCTTTAAGCGTACAATGGGACAGGCGAGACCGTACGTCAAGAGGAGGCTGTTTTACTCGAAGAGGATGGTCAAGAAGGACAAATTTTTGAACGAGTAGTGCTCTGATTGTATACGCGTCGGTTTTACGAAGAAAGGGACCCTAGGACTTTTCCTTTCTTCCGTCTCTCTTATATATCTACACTCGTGTATACACGTATACACTCGATTTCGTCAATACACAAGTACTGGACACTAAGTTTCACAGTGCCACTGTGTAGTGCTTTTTTTACTTTCGGGAGGAAGTTTTGTTATCTCTCGCGCGCGTTGAGTCAACGCGCGCGCTCTGGGTTTGTACAAAGACGCTGTTGTGTGTGCGCGTGTGCGCTCCGGAATAAATCGCCGAGCGGCAAATCCGTCCAATACTTCGATACCAAAATTCCGCGTGTTGTAGGATTTAGGATTACGTAAGACTGAGACGCTTCATCGCGCCGGAATCCGTGCCAAAGCGGCAGACCCATCCAAGTACAAGGAATCAAGCTACCTTTTAGCGTAGCCCAGTATTAAACGCTCAAGACTTCCCTTTTAATGATTAGAGATTAGAGGCTATTTACTGTTGTATCTATATATATATTTAGATAGTTTATATCTATAAGCTTTCAAGATGTTCATCGGCGGGTTTGGATACTCGAGCAGTCCTCCAAAGAACAGTCCCCCGTCGCCGACGAAGGGCAGCCTGTGGGGCAGTGCCTACAGTCCGTTTAGACAGTGAGTATAATGAGATGATTAACGATCGATTTGTGATGATTTTGATGATGTTGGGAGGGTTAGCGGCGGAGATAGGATGGTCTTTGTTGCAGTGGAGAAAGTTTGGCGAATGCTTTTTTTAAGCGTTGAATTTGTGAGGATATGTATGAGGTGGAGAAGCTGCCTTCGTGTTCTGTAATAGTAGCGTGAAAGCGCAGCTGTAATCAGGCAAATAACAATAATTGCACTGTATTCACTTTCGGCGTATCTCGGTACATATATACGTGTTTGAAGCATAAAACTTTCCGGGTAAACAGTTTATTTTTAACGATTGATATATTAATGTTTTTATGGAAGGCTCTTTTTTACTTATGCTATTTATAAGAAGTTTTAAAAATCATTATTATTTAATGATTTATTGGCTAAGTTTTTATATAGTTTTGGCTCTCTAATAGTGAGTGCATGTTGTTTTGCTTAATTGATCAGGATATTTATTTTTATTAATATTTAATAATTATACTTAAACTCTTGTATAAGCTGAGAAAATAACAGTTTTTTTTTACTTTAAGTTCATCTATTTTTAGTAAATAAATTTAGATTTGTTACATTTTAAACTCTTTCTAACTAGCACTTAAATAAATTTCAAAATTATACTGTTTGTATACAATTTTTAAAAAAAGTTTAAAATCAACAAGCTCATTTCTTCCCATAAAATAGTACTAAAATACTACTTTCGTCTAATTTTAAAATTGAAAAAATTTCTAAACATTAGAAACACCTTTATTTAGGTACATCATCAACAATAATATAATACTAATGTTATAAAAAATTCATTCGATAATGAATTTTTATCTGATTTTAAAAAGCATGTGAGCTATAACACAACAAATCCATATTTCGACACGAACCCATAAATCTGCAAACATTAAATTTTCCGAAAACAAAAGATATTTCAATTACTCTAATATTTCAATCGGCATCACAACAAAGGCTTGAAATCCATTAACATCTCAAGGCGCGTACGCTCCTAATTCACACCCAGCATCGACAATCATTCTCAGTATTCCACTAATCATCCAATTAAATTGATAATGAATAATGAATCGCAAAACGTTTCCACCAGCCAATCCAAACGAGTTCCCAAAAAAGAAAAAAGCCAATACCAACATCAATAAATTATCCCGTGCATAATTCCACTCCCGAGGATCCGTCAATAAGCTCAACAAGGCAGCCGCGCATACACATACCCACATGCACTCGCCTCTCGCAATTGTCCGCAATATCTCAATTGCCGTTTTCGTCGATCCTCGCTCCGTCACGATCTATACACCCATACACACACAAACTCTCGCAAGCCGCGGAAGTGAAACCGCCTTTGATTTACAACTCTCGCCTCGCAGCTGTGGCTAATCCACCACCGCGAATTTCGACCCACGTGCTCGTGTGTACGCGAGCGGCTATCGATTTCCACGCTTAGCCCTGGGAACTCGCGCGATCCTCGCTAATCGGCCGCCCACGCGAAAATCGCCGGTTTCGTCGCGAGCAAAAAAACAATCGGCGGCGCCCACGCATCTGTGCCCCTTCCTTGATGCAGCTGCACTCGCGGAGCGTTTTAAGCGCGCAAATCGAGTCGAGTTGACGATGCGAGGCGGTAGTCTGCGCGCGATCGTGTAACGAGCCGTAAACAAAGCCGGTAATTTCTTCGATTAGGATTAATTATATGCGGGAGAGAGAGAGGTGTGTGTGAGTTTCGGCCTACTTTCGGTGAGCTTTCCGGTGGGTGTTGTGATTGGTTGGTGCGGTTTTCTTTGGAGTTTTAGGTTTTGGAATTGGTGATCGAGGTGATGGAATAAGTTAGTGGAGGTGTTTGGATTGTTGCGGCTGACTTTGTCGGTATGGTTTTTTTTTTTTACTCTTTGGGTTGTTATCGTTTGTTTAGTAGTACTTTCTCTAATGCTGCATGTGAAATGTTCTAAGTGGAGAAAATGAACTGTTGTAATTGGTATAAGCTAAAATTAGATCAATGAGATTAGTTTTTTGCGTTGTTTTTTATGACACTATAATTGCATACAATTACAAATTTGAATTCATGTTTATTAGTAGAATTTATACTTTTATATTCTCAAATAGAAAAAAATAAATTTTGAAATAAAATAATATAAGTAACATTTTTATAATAAAAAATTAGTAAAAATTGTTGATAAGAATAATAATTTTTGTAAAATGAAAATGTATTCATGAAAATTTTGAATTTGCTTACATCATGCTTATATATATCATGTTTCACGACACAATGAAACTTAAACCGAAATTATTAGCTGGCTTTCTACAGGTCAGATCATAAAACAACAGCTACAGCCGTGCAGGTCATGTAATAAAACTACACTCGTCTGAACTTCAACTATGCTTAAATGAACTCTTACTTCAATTGTAAATATTATTTCGTTCATATGCAAGAAATTTAAATAATATAGTAATAGTAATTAAACAAATAAATGCCAGTCGATCGAAATTTTTTTAATTCTAAGAAAATAACAGTCAAATGGCAATTTTAGACGCTCCGAAATATTAACTTGAAATTTTTTAGAGAGATAGTGTACGGAGGGCGACTGTCGTGAATTTGCTTAGATTACAATATATGTTCTAAAAGTCCAAAACCTTAACAATCTGTATAGTCAGTAATAATAATAGAAGGTTTATCGAATTCAGACAGAATTTTGTTTATAGATAAAATTTAATTTAAAAATATATTTATCTCCGCTCTTTTTATATCCGACCGACAGTTTCATCAATTCGTTTCGATTTAGCGTAATCAAAGCATTATAAATCTTCCACTTAAAATCTATTCCGCGTTTTATATTAAAATTGGCTTCGTCTAACCGATAACTCCAATAAAACAACTTCATACGTAAACCCGCAACAATGTTTCCCTCCCAAAAAAAGCCATCAATTCTCTCAACCTCCATCCTTCCTCGACTTCACACACCGCGCAAAAGCTCGCGCCCAACTCTCCCATCGGCAGCGCAAAGCAGATTCCGCTCTAAAATAATCCGACAACGAATTTCAACATCCCGATAGCAGCTCGTTCTTTTTTACACATACCCACTCTAATATACACTACGCCTCAAGCTCTCTCTCTCTCTCTCCGTGCGCGCAGCATCAGCGCGTTGGACCGTTCTATATAACAGCAGCCAACCTGCGGGTGCCCTCGTTGGGATATTGATCACGCACAGAGAGAGAGCAAGCTAGCTCCCCTCTTCTCAGCCAGCAGAGAGACCCTCGACGGCCCGCGCTGACGTCAGTGCGATCGTCACGTGGTCCCCGCTTGAATTAATAAAGC
>JAPYZA010008788.1:0-21091 GCA_030522685.1 Eupelmus azureus | reverse complement strand
AAAAAGCGAACTTTTATAACAGTTGAATAGTTTTCCGCGTTTATGGGAACGCATATTTACTTTTTGAGTCATCTACTGCCTCTCACACTTTTCAGTGTGATCATTCATTCACCCAACTGCAGACAGAGTTGGATCTCTGCCACCTCTACCTGGCCAAGGCTCGACGCGAGATCATCCAGCTTCGGAGGGAGCGAGCATCACCTTCGAGCATCGACTGCAAATAAACTATTTCAATAGCATTTTTATTTTAATTATGTTTTCTATACTGCAGCAACCTCTTAAAGTTGGGGGACGAAAATGTCCCCAAGTGCGTGAAAGGGTTAATCAGCCCGCAGCCAAGCCAAGCGGAAACAGCCGAGAGCCCAGCGGCAACCTCTTAAACAAGAGTGACTAAATTCCAGCGAAACACATACACCCAGCGTATAAGACAAGCTTTCCTATGATGCACTCGATAAGTCGGCAGCCGCCACTGAGCCGAAAAAAACGATGGAGTGTGGCCGAAGGGTTGAGAGAAAGAGAGAGGGGGGGGGGGGAGTGAGATTTTCGGTGAGATTTCGGCGAGCCGAGAGGTTGGATTTTCGGTGGGAAATTAAGATGGTAGAGGGTATTTTGAAAGTTTCCAATGCGGGGTGGAGTGTTTTGAATTTTCGTGAATGGCGCGTTTTGGGAAACGGGTAAGGGAGATTAGAATGAAAATTTTTGTTTGAAATTTAGAGAAAGGTTATTGCTTTTTATGAGATAGATATAAGTTGGAAATGATTCTTATTAAATATTGCTATGTAATTCGTTAAAACTGTTTACAAAACACTAACTGTAGGAAGCTCTAAATAACATATATTTAACGTCTTCAATTTGCATACTATTCATTTACGTAAAACTCACGATAAGTTTATTCAAACCTATGAAAATGTGTCAATATTTCGTATAGTAAATATTTTGATTACACTACTAGAATATTTCTTACATATCTATTATATATTATGTAAAATTATGTAAATCCAGAATACGAAATATTTTTACCTATATTCAATTATTAAAATGATACACAACTATTATTTATTTGAAAAGCTTGTAGCGTTTTACGTTTTACGTTGCGACAATTAAATTAGAAAAAGTTTAAAAACAAATAAAAAAAAAGTTTGAATAAACTAAAGACAAATAAATTGGTATGGATTTTTTTTAACTTTGTTAATTTTTAAATTCTCTTACACTGAAAACAGTTTACAGCGCCTGCAGCGCCACGCGCAGTTGAAAAACTGCACTCAATCGCTTGGGTAGCCGTTGCTCTAATGTTGGCGCAACATTCGACCCAAACTTAACGGCCAGCGCCACATTAGCACATCGGATTACCTAAAAGTAGCAACATACGTCCCAAACTAAAGGGCGACCGTTGCATCTTCGGTTTGAGGAAACTGTATCCGCATGAGGGCAGCTAATGCTCTAAACTGTTTTCAGTGATATCGATTATGATAATAATCAATAGACCTTTAATCTGTGTAAAGTTTAAAGCACAGTTTTGAAATCAGTTATATTACAAATAAGAAAAAAAAGCAAGTGAATCATGAAATTAAAATTAAAAAATATTTTTTACTACATTTATGCATCTAATATATTCTTATTTATGTGTTTCGAAGAAAAAAGTGCATTTTTCAATAATAAATATATTCATGGCATATTTGATGCAACAGTAAGTAAAAAAAAATCTATAAATATTATTTCTAAATCGCATTTAAATAATTTCAATTATTTTAAGGGTGAACTTATTAACTGTATCTTTAAAGAAAATCAAAGCAATAACATTATCTTTATTGTTCAAGATAAAAATGATACTACCATCCAGCAACCAGTTTTATAATAACTGTTTCATCCAAAGTTGTTCTCGAAACGATTTTGGAAAATATTAGAAATTCGTTTTGGTGGAATAGTGAAGCATTATTCTTTCTTGTTAGTAAACCATTTTTAAATAGTTGTAAAAATGCACGTGAATTTTTGAATTTAATGTGGACTTTTAATATATTATTTGCTATTTACGCATGCCTTGATTTAAACAGTCAATTACAGTTATATACATTCAATCCTTTCTCCACGGATGCGCCGAAATTTTGGAACGTAACGCAAAGTACTAATACGGTTAATGAATCATGGACATTACTGAAACACAAGGTTAAATTAAGTACTATTTATGGTAAGTATGTAAATAAAGTTTGTTTTTTATAAAACAAGTATAAAATGGACCTTTTTTATGCTTAAAAATTCTTCATTTAGAATGTGATTTCATTTTTCTCTAGTTTGGTTCTTGACTCTTTTTCATGTTAGATACAATATCATTGCTAGAAATAACTTATTTTCTTCTAAAAAAATTCATTTATTTTGTTTTGTTATACAAAAATACTCATTTTTTATTAAACTATTAATTTATTTAATATTTTATAATAGATTATTCAACCTGCGAACATTTATTTTTCGACAAAACTAAAAATTTAAATGGCTACATCTTAAAAACCAATAGACATAATAATTTAATAGCTTATAAATTTGATGAAACTAAACAGGGATGTAATCAATTTAGTGGAGGTACTGCTGAAACTATATGTATTATGTTAAATTATATAAATGCAACTATGACAGTAAAATTGATGGATTCCTATGGATCAGTTAGAGAAACTAAAGGAATCTTCAGCGATTTACTAACTAAAACAGTGAATTTTTCGATGAATAGTTTATTTTTACATCCTTATTGGGGTACACAAACATATACTATAGCTATCAGTAGAGTTCTAATTGTAACTTTAAATAATTCATTAATCTGTGTTAATAATTTTTTATTAGTTTTTAATAAAACAGTTGTGACAATCTTGCTTATGCTATGCTGTACATCAGTTATTTTATTTAAGTATATTCTGCAATCATCGATGTCAAGTGCAATTTTAGATTTTTTACGAATGTTTATAAGCGTTTCAACTTTAACACAGCCAAAAAATGATTTGAGTAAAATTATTTTAATCATTTTAATCTGCTCTGCGTTTTCTATCAGTACATATATTCAAAGTCTTCTAAGTGCAATCAACACTGAACCAGGATACATTCCGCTCATAGATTCAGCCGAAGACTTAATCAAGTCTGATATTTTAATTTATGGTGAATCATATTGTTTGGACATAATATCGTTTGAAGAGGTTCTAGAGCGCTATCATGTAGTAAAGAAATTTACTGAATGTATCAATCGTCTGATAAAGGGAGATCGTATTGGGTGTGCAGGTAGTGAGTTTCATCTAAAGTCTCTTGAGTATGATGACAATAATATTCATATAATAAAAGATTATATCGTAGAAAGAAGTAGAAGCTATTTTTGTGCAGATGATTTCCCGCTTCTTTACAAATTTAACTCTCTTTTATTAAAAATAAGTGAAGGCGGATTTGCTAGAGAGGTGCAGAATCATAAAAGAAAGAATCATACATTTGATCAAAGTAAAACCTTATGTGAGTGGCAGTTGACTTTATATTCTAAGTGGAGGATGGAGCTTAGCAATTTTAGTATTTCTAATTGAAACTTTTTCTTCATTTTCATTTAATATAATGTTAAAGTTTTTAAAATATATAAAAAAAAGATTTTAAACTTTTTAATAATTTGTTGGTTACATTTATGTTATTCACTAATCACATTTCATTATATAATCGAGTTTAATATTAGTAATAGTAAATTAATGTATTAATATATAGTGTGAAAATTATTTAAGAACAATTTGACTAAATGTAAAAAGATATATTACATATTATTATCTATTTATAACACGTTTCTTTAATGATCATCTTATTCATTCAATAATAAACCCATTTATGTAAACTAAAATTAGTTTCTAATTTTATATCTTTTAACCCATCATTAGTTTAGGAGAAGTTATATATTACGATAATCAGAGGTCGTTCTAAATTTATACAGATCAGTTCGTATTCGTTGTTTAATATTTATATATACTAAAGCTACGAAAAGATTCATATAAAATTTTTGGAGCTTGCTATCTTAATCTTAACAAACAATATGGACAAAGTTTAAGATCGATTAGAACACTTAATAAAAAAGCAAATAAAAAACAAAATTAAATAAACTATAGAAACTCTGATTTCAAACATTTACACTTTAATATTAATTCTGTGTACGCTCGGCGTGCTGAGCCAATATTGCATAATACAATTATTAATACCACGTGAACTCGTTAAGCGTCACGAAAATACGTGCCCGATTCATCGCGAATTCCACATTCCACCGATTAATCAGCCCGCAGCCAAGCCAAACGGAAACAGCCGAGAGCCCAGCGGCAGCCTCTTAAACAAGAGTGACTAAATTCCAGCGAAACACATACACCCAGCGTCCCGCCCATACATTAGTCCTCCCAACCCAAAATAAAAGAAAAAAAGCAACGAACACCCGGAAGCTGCGGCAAAAGCCGCAGAGGAGTCATTAATTTCTCGGCGCGCCTGCGATTCGCGTATACACAATAGCTGCGCGTATAGGAACGCGAAAATTAGAGCCGAATAAAACGGCGAGAGAAGAAAAAAGGAGAGAGGGCGAAGAAGCCATAACGGCCGCGTCACGGCGATAAATAATCGACTAGTGCCGAGCGCGAGAAAATTTCGCTCTTTCTCTATCCCCGTCCATCACGCGCGTGCGGAGGAAATAGCGAGCGCGCGAGTGTAAACAGCGAGACGCGACGAAAAATGGAGGAGGACTTGGGGATGCTTCTCGGTAGGGGGGAGAATGTATATGGGGCTCGGTCAAAGGAGTCTTTTCGGGTTTTATGGGCTGCGTCTGTGAGGAACGTTAATAAAAAGTCCGCCGCGCACGGTGAATATTAGACGCGAGGATGTTTATGTATATCGTATATTGTTGATTTAAAACGCGACGTTTCTCGTAAATTAATCACTCTCAAGCGGGGCTCGACGGTCGTTTGAAATAAAATATACCCTCGAATCTGCGCGGAATATTCTGCCGGTCGGCGGTATATTTGCACGACGAGCGCGCGGCGTAAACTGGGGCTGCACATTTTTTTGGGGAGGCTAGGAAATATGAGGAGGAAAAAATGCAGGCGTGGAGCCGCTCGGAGTCAGTGAAAAAATGTACATAGGGGAGAAAAAGTGAAAAAATGTATGTAGGGGAGAATAAGTGAAAAAAATAATATGCGTGGGTTTATATATGGGGAGTTCAGCGGGAGTGGAGGATCCTAAATACGCGGCGCAAGCTGTTAAACGTACGGAGTATAAGCAGCAGGAATTTCGGGGGGTATTATTTTTAAGCCGAGGATCGAGGAATGATCGGGATATCGGATAATTTTTTATTTACATTGAGTGGGCATTATTGGGAAATGATTGACTTTAAAGCTAAAAAATTCATGTCGCGAAAGCAGCTCCAAAGTATCATGTAAAATACTAACCATACGCTGATACAGGTATGATAAATCCAACAAAACGCAATTCACTATTAAATTTCCCATCACGTAATCAACACATTTCCATCAACCAGCCGAACAAGCACACGAAACAAAAATCACCACACAACTAATCCAATCCATCCATCAAGCTCCTAAACACCAACTCAAACCCCACCCATCAACCCCCCAACAAACAAATTCCTCCCCCTCCTTCAACTCCTCGAAAACAGCCAGAAAGCGGCTGAAAGTTCGCCGTTATAAAGCACACTACACACAGACAGTCCGCAAAAGAAGAGCGGTCAGCGCGCAAAAAAGAAGTGTCGGGTAAATATTTCACGTCGGCTTGTCCGCACAATCGATGCGGCTCGCAATCTCTCGCGGCTGACTGCCCCCCCGCCGCGTTTTTGCGACTTTTCCCGACAATTGCGCGCACGAGCCGCGCCGTGTGTGTGTATACGCGGATGTTTTCATCGCCGGATTTTCGAGGTGCGCAGGACACGAGGGTATTTAGGTTCGGATTTGGCCTGTTGGCCAGGAGACGAATGGCGAGGCTGTAGTTTATGTTCGGCCGCGGCTCGAGTTCTTTTTGCGCGGTTTATGAGCGAGTGATTAATGTTGAGAGGACGCGTTGGCGCAGCGGCGGATGTAATCGGGCCTGCTCTGGGTTTGCGTCTAATTTACCTTCGCGCTGGATGAGAGTGAATTTTTCGCAAAATGCGCCGCGTCTTGGCGATCATCCAGCGCAAATTTAATCAGGCGCGATTCTGCGCCGTGAAAAAAATTGAATTTATATTGGATTTGGAGCCAAGGCGAGTGAGAGGGAATTGAGGAATCATTTTTCTTGATCGCGCACGATGTAGTTTTAAGAGGATTGCAATAAAACATTGTACCTAAAGAAGCCGGGATGATAAAAAAAAGTCTTGAACCCAACTTAATAACAGCTTTTTAATTATAAAACAGCGTCGTCCCCTCGAGAAAGCAAAAACTTCCTAATTTTCACAGAATTTTTAATAAACTTCCAAACAATCTTCTCCAACTTCCAAAACTCGCCTCCACCCCCGCAAAAATCCAACTCTCCCAAAGAATGGCAAAACTTTTCAAACTTCCCGCTCTCCATTTCGGCAGCACCGTAACACACGTGATTTTAAATCCCAGCTATCCATCCAGCTCCCATTCCGAATCCCATCCATCTACCTTCCTCTCTCTCCATTCAGCCTCCAAAATCAACGCCCCCGCCGCCGATCACCCCATAAATCTCTCCCCTATCCGTGAAACGCGCACGCGCTGCAACAGCCATGAATCCGGTTCTGCATTAGCCGAATCGGCCGAACATCATCCCCTGAATGCAGATCCACCAGTTCGCGTGCGCGCTTCGAGGAAACAAGCGAGGTATGTATACAGGAGGCTTCCTCGTTCTTTGGGATGAAAAATTGCGAAATTCCAATGCGATCGCGCGCTCGCTGCATTTTTCAGGGCGCGAATCGTCGCCCGCGGATGTGTATGCTTGAGGGAGCCGGGAAAGCATCCGTCTTGGGAGGCGCGCGAGCGTGTTTGGAGGGAAACTACCTCGGGGAGTCGGAGAGAAGTTTGAATTCCGGACGGTGGGTATCGTAATTTTGTGGGTGTTTAGTTTCTTTTTGTGCTGATTGGGTTGGGAGTGGTTGATGGGTTTTGTTTGGTTTCGAATTTGGCGCGGTTTGTTAAGGAGTAGTGCGTTATCAGGATTAGAAGATTATAGTCCGACTATTTTCTTTAAATATAAAACTATTAAAACAAAGATATTTTTAGTACTAATTCTTAACAATAGAAACAGTTACAGAACATTTTATGTACACTTCACTACGGGGCTATGGATTCACTACGAAACTACGGCCATTAAAATTCAAACCGGTGTTACACGGTACATCCAAAGTTTCACGACGTATTGAAATTGTAAGTTATCTCAACCGTGACCTTACACATGAAACCCGAGAGCCGAGCAAACGCGTTTTCACTTACAAGCTTCCAATAGCACACGGAATATTTACCCACTGCATTCCCCACCAAACCGCCTCGAAACGCGCATTAAATCTTCATTAAACCACCCACCCAAACCAGCTTCCTCTTAAAAAAAGGGAAAAAACTCCCGTCCTTCCGTAATACGTCTTCATCCGCTCACCGCACGCTTATGACTTTCATCTTGTTTGCCTCGCCCTTCTCTCTGTTTGACTTCGCCCGAGCTTCATCCCCGAGAGCTATGCGCAATTTTTCGGCCCGCGATTTTAAGAGCGCTGCCCTCTTTATTCACGCGAGAACGGGGCTATTTATTTCAAAGATGCGCGCGAGACGTGGAGATAAGTGGATTGAGATGTTTTCCGACTTCCTGACTGATGATAATGCGGCAAGGTGAAAAATTTAATAAGCTCCTTTCCGCTCGACGTGAGTATCCGGGAGGTAAACGAGCTGGGGGCCGAGGATGTTTATTATGAAAAAACCAGCCTGAGATAAGGAAAATTGCGGGATTCAATTTCCATCTACATGCAGCGCCGGGCGTAAATTGCAGAAGATATGCCGGCTGGAAGGACGCACTTAGCTTTGATTAATGCATCTCCATCAACTTATCCGCGGCGTTTCAGGACCTCATAACGCGTTACATCGTTACTCAGCCGACGCGTTACACGACGCTAAAGATAACTTCCCTTCTGAGGGGGCGACCCGAAGAATTGGCCAATTTTTCCTTCTCTGATGAGTCTATTCAGGTGACTTATGTAACAGCCATAACTAGAAGAACAGCGAAAACATCTCCCTCTCTCATCACTTTCCCACACACCTACCGTCCTCACCTCTCCACTCGATCACCCTCCGGGCTAAAAAAACAAGAATCAATTTTCAAGTGCAACACGACCATTCGAACTCGGCGAACCACCCCCCGAGCTTGGCTCTCGCTTCGTAGTCACGGATCGCAAAAATTTTATCGTCCAATATCTATACATAAACGATCGGCCCATAAATCGCTGCGGGGGTGGTGGTGGGGCCGACGAGAGCCAGGATATAGCTCGCTTCCCTTCTCCAATTTTAGCGAGCGCAGTCACGAAGCTCACGGCGCGCGATATCGACGAATGGAGGCCGAAAGAGGAAGAAGAAATAATTCCTGATTAGCGACGATAAGTAAAGGAAATAAGGGCGGGGAGGATGAAGTAGACGAGAAGCTTACGGAGGGGCTGGGATTCCCGTGTACTTAAAGTCTTAATGCGCTCGTTTTAATTATTGTTAAGGGAGATTTACTGTTATATGCGCGCTCGGGGGGTGGGAGAAGTGGCTGCGCGCTTGTCTTGGTTGGAGGGATATTTTTGATGCCGTGCGGATTTATTGCTGATAGTGGGTGAGTTTTAATAAAGGTATCGCTGTGGAAGGAAGGAAAAAGTTTACGGTAATGACGCTTTATTCGCGTGGGCTTGAAACTTTGTTTAAATATAACTCTACGGTTTGATTTATCGATTTGCATTATTTTTACAACTATTATATTTAGGTTGGCGAATAGAGAACACGTTTATATACTTTATTAATAAAAATCCTCTACACGCCCATATCGCAAGCTTCTTTTTACGTTTGCATATCAGAACTAAAGCACAACATTGTACACAGTCTCTATTATTCCCAATCGGAAAACAGAATTTTGCTTTTAATAAAAACGCGACGAGCGACCAAAGAAATAAAAGCTCGCGGCGTTATTCGCCCGGCGACCAAGACACACAAAGCTTCGATTAAAATTCCCCCCGCGCGGCAGGTAAAAACTTTCCAGCAGGCCAAAGCCTCTTCGCAAAACTGGCAAAGTTTATAGTACCCTCCCCTACTCTCTCGGCAAAAAAGAAACCGGCCGCGGCCCTCTCGATTTTATAGCCTCCCAGCGTTCGACCTGAGCAGAAAAAAAGGAAGAAAGTATATATTCGCGCAAAAAATGAGAGACGAGCGGTATTTTTGCTTTCGCTTCCGGCAACCATCGATTATTTAGAGCCAGCGCGCGCGCGACAATTCCGAGAGAGCGAAATGTGATTAGAATTCAATAATTTAAGGCTCGCCGAAAGTTCGGCTCGATTGTTTCCAATCGCGACTGGCGAAATGGAAGGATGTATGCTCGCGTTGTGTTTTTAGGTCAGCACCGCTGGAGAGCTCGGAAAGTTTTTGGTCCGCCCGCGGCGGGCTGGATTCATTTTTTAAGGGGGCGCGGCGCGCCTTGTTTTGAGGAACGCGCGTTACGTGCCCGAAGTTTTAACGGGAGGAGGGAGAGAGAGAGAAATGTACGGTACAGGGGTGGGAGGTTTGGAGTTAATTATTGAAGAGGGACTGGATGAGTGTAAGAAGGATTATTTGTGTGGGTTGAATGGTAAAATGCTGGAGGTTTTTGGTGTATGGATTGAAAATATTTTATTTTATTTATTTCTTTTTTTTTTGGGAAGAAAAATTGGTTTTGGATTCTCGATTGGAAAGATAGATACTATATGAAATCATGATTAATCTATTCGTATATCGAGTCGTCCTCTTTTTCGTAAAAGCAAGTTTGCTGCTCTAATGTAACTTTTGAATGATGAATGCTAACGGCCAAGCATCAATGTATATCTACATACAATATAGATGCGAATTTTTATGTAAGCGTAAAATGAATCTGTCTATTTCAGAGTTTGGTACTTTGATATATGATGTTCCGGTAACGCTTTATTTATAGTAAATTTTAATATACATATAGTTGTGTTGTTGTATAAAATCAATTGAATGAGCAATCAAATGAAAATAAACATTCATTTTATCTAACGGCTTTCATATTCCTATCAAAATAACAATTAAAAAATAATATATAGAACTAATATTTGTGGATTTATTTTATCTCTGGCTTCAATTGTTTTGTTTTAAATTCTATTAAATGTTAAGTCTGTTCGGTACTTACCAATTATTTATCCCGTACAATGGGATCAATAGGAGATAGTGATGATGGAATGATGATCTGAAACAAAAGATAATTTTTATTTTATATAACTTGTTCATAAGTTTTCCACGAAATCATAAAAAATAGTAATTTTATTAAGATATTTATTTTACTATTATTTTTTTTTCAGTGCGGTAAAAAACGCGCGTGTAGTCTTTTAATATCTTTTGTCCGTTTATAATTAACAGACAAAAATGTGTCGATTTAACAGACATTTTGTCTGCTAATTATAAAAGACATTATAAATCGACAGACATTTGTCTATCAATATTGTATGCTGTCTGTTAAAAATAACAAACAATTTATTTGTAATTCATTTTTAACAGATTTTGTCGGTTAATATTTTTAATAAGCAAAAAAAGAAATTGCCGCTGAGATCGTTATTTCTTAATAAACATTCAGAACACATCGATTAGCCGGGCTTACACTAAACTCCAAATTCGCCAAAACTCATCAAAGATACACGATCAAATCATTAATTTTTCCTAACAATCACTCACGCCCAGCAAACTACCGAAATCCCCCAACGCAATCCCTCATAACTATCAATTCTCCAATCCCAGCCCATCGATTAACAATCAAGCAGCAACGCACCTCGAAACAACGGAATCTCCCGCTGGCCCACATACCCATCCGCAATTCCAGGCCCAGCTCTCCCAGCCTTGGACTCGCGCGTCCCTCGCCCATCTCAACTCTCGTGATGTAAAGCGAGACAAAACTGATACGTCCTCGGCCGCTAATGAAATCCCTGTTATATCGGCTTAATCGCGCGCGTAATCAGGCTCGACTTACGTCGGCGCGCGGGCCCGGATAAATCTTCACGCCGAGGGAGAAAGGCTTCGGGAGCGATTTGCGAGGACTAGCCTTAATTAACAGGCCTTTAGCGGAAAATTCCTCAAAAGCCACTTAAAACTCGATCGGCGCTGGGTATACGTATCCCCGAGAGCCGTTTATAACTGGGATTCTCTTGTAGGAGCTGCGTGCGCGGGAGACAGGAGGGGATGTCTATAGGGAGAGGACAGGAATTTCGACATTTGCAATTTGGGTCAAAATGGAGGGAGAGTGGAAAAATGTGAGAGTGGTGAGCGAAAGAATTTTGAGCTTGTAGTAAATTTTGCTTTTGAAGAGGCGAGTGCTGGTGAGGGCTGGTTGTTGGTGATCGGCGGGGAAAGTCGATGAAGCTATTTTTGGGGGTTATTATGGAGGATATTTGAGACGAGGGAGTTTGGGATTATTTTTTTAGAAAAATTGCGGTGTAGTTTTCAGGTTTATTGGAATGCTGGGAAGAAAGGGCTGGAGAGATGGATTGTTTTCATGCAAGAAATGTTTGTGCTTGATAAGACTTTTTGTATTAAATAAAAGATTTTTTATTGAAATTACTTAATTTATGAATTGTGATAGTATTATTGCATAGTTTTTTGACAATTAAAAAAAAAAAAAAATATTGTGATGTAAGCGAATCCAGGGCATAGTTGCTTTTTTTAATGGTACTCTCTATTTCTGTGCAAAAATTCATCTCAATATTTTAAGTATCTAAGAATGGCATTTAATCGAAATTATCAAATCTATTATCAATCTAAAGATTTTGTTAATGTTTAAAAAATTTCGATAAAATGCCATTCTTAGACGCTTCAAAGTATTGACTAGCATTTTTGCTCAGTAATAGGGAGATCAAGGAGGCAGCTATTTTTTGCATTCACTTACATTAAAATCAATTTGTTGAAAAAACGGTATAATATGCGATATATGCACGTAATATGCACTAATAAGCGTAATATCCGTAATATGTGTAATATGCGCATAATAAGCGTATACAGTCAGTAATAATAGAACTGTCACATCCTGTTAAAGTAATAATCAGATTTATGTACTACAATTTTTTTAAACTATTATGATTAAAATTTTCTAGTAAATTTGTTTCTCCTATAATTCATTAAAGTATAAAAAAGATTAATTTTATCATTTATTCAAATAATGATTACATAATTATAGTTCATTGAAATTACTATTATTGAATTATAATTTATTAAAATTATAAAATCAGTATTTACGTAATCTATACAATTTTCACAACTCATCCCAATACTTCTACATATCGAAAAGCCAAATCCCCCATCTCCAACAAACAAAATACCGTATAAACAATACCCATCCACGTCACTCCTTATCCGGCCGGAACAAACTGCGCGAAACTTCGGCCACCAGGCCGGCACGAAATTCCAAACTTTAAAAACAGCCGGAGAGAGCCGGCCACGCTCGAAAAATAATCCCAAAGTCAAAACCGATGGCCAACAAGCCCCAGCCATCGATCCTCTAACCAAGCCTGGCAGCTCTCTCAAAATTTCATGCGCAAACGCGCCCGCGAAAGAAGAAAACAAAGCCGAGAGAGATCAAGTCGCGAAAATATAAAGAAGAACGACGGGGCGCAGGTGCCCGGCGAGTTTAGCCTGGATGGAAGGTGACGCGCGCGCCGCTCGGGTTAGTTTTATTGCGCGCTTTTCATGCGGCAGCTACGTGCGCGTCTTGTGCTTCTTTGTTATTCGACGGGTGATGTATGTTGCCTACTTTGAGGATGCGGGGCGCCCCGCGCGAGGATGGCACATAAATTTTCGGAAGTCGTAAAAGATGGAGATGTAAAAGTAGGCAAGGCTTGAGCCGAGGGTAGTGTTTTGTGCGTAAGGTGGATGAGGTGTAGTGGGAGGCTGGGATCGGAGGTGAAGTGCGTATGGTCGACGGTAAATTTGTACGATTATAGGTTTTTTGTGAGTATGTGCGTCAGTGAATTTATTGGAGATTTTTCGAAAGTAAGCGAATATAAATTATCTTGCTTTTTTATTTATATTAGCTATACGAAATTCTTCGTTATTATTGAATAAATTTTCAAGTTTGATAAAAATGTTTAAATTAGATCTGCAGTCCGTTCGTCTGCGAGTCAGGTCAAAGTTTGAATTTTTCAAAGCTTTTGTAAGAAAAAGATATAAATTTTTTTACTACTCTCCATACTCATTCAATCAGCTTCCGGCAAAACTCCACAAAAAAGGAAGAAAAAAAGAAAATGGCGCAGCACCGGAATATTCAGAACGCAATTTTTATAAGTACTACTCCCATTCATTTTTCATACGATAGTCAGAACAGAAAGCTATATCTTTTCGTTTGAGAAAAAAAAAAGAATCTCCACAAAGCGAACCCAAAGCGCACTCCAAATAAAGCCTTAATGCCATCAAATTAACCACGTTCCCTCGCGCACACATGAAGAGCAATAAATGCAAAGGAAGAAACCATAAAAGATGCATAAGAGAATAAGACACAGAGCGACGAGGCGCGCAATAAGAGGAGCATTAAACAAACAAAAGGCAAAGAAATAGAGCTAAAAAGAGGACGAGCTCGCTATACTGTAACAAGGACTTCTTCTTCCACCCTGTCTCTCCCACTGCAAAAGGATAGAGAAGAAGAAGAAGGATGCGCCCTTCGCGCGCTATCTCCCTGGGATACATGCGACGTAAATTTTACGGTCATACGTACGATAAAGTGGATGGCTCCGTGTGCATAATGTTACTGCGCTGTAAAAGCTTCGTTTTCCAGCTGGGATAAGGTAAAAAAAAGGGAAATCGATGTAGTATAAGGGACGCTTTGCATTTTAATTGCGCGGAACGCCGATGAAAAATTTGCGCCGTCAAAGCGAACGGATAACCCGAATTAACAGTGCTTAAAAACTTCCGCTTTGTAAATTCTTCGTTAAGCGTGTACACTTTGGCGGGCAACGCGATTAAAAGAGTTTCAATTCTCTAGAGCGCCAATTTCGCGCTCTTTTACGGCGCGCTCGTATCTCCATGCAAATAGATTTTTCGCGAGCGACGGGACAGCGAAAAGAAAACTCCAGCGATATACGGCGCGTCATAGAAGTTGAGCATTGGTATAGCTATATGTACGCGGCCGTAACTTTGGCGAATTTGAATTTGCATGAATTTTTGGCGCTCCCAGATCCATGGGACGTTTTTGTCATCTCTCGGCTGGCGCATTGTAAAAAAGGGAGATCTAATAAAGCCTAACTAGGGGACACTTGATTAAATACACTGAACTAGCGCGCGACTGTCTCTTTTATTATCGCAGCGGCGGTGTGTTTGTTACGCTCTAAGCCTTTTTCTCTTTGATGTTTGCCCGAGCAACGAGGCAGAACGGAACGGCGCTAGTGCGCCTTTAGCGAAGGAGGCTTTGGTAATTGCGACGGGATGGATGTGCTAAAACGTTTAAATGATTTAATGCGTGTGTATGGGGTTTGTTAGGTATTTTATCAGATATTTTATTAGTTAAGTTATTTTATAATTTTAGGAGCTGGTTAAAATTTCTTCAAGTTTTGAGGTTGTACCTTTATCTAATAAATGAATCATTTCATATTTTCCAAAAATACTGGTTTGACATTACTTTTGAATACACGACTAACAAGCTGCCGTATTTCTCATAAAAAAAAGCGTAAATGAGTTGTGCCAAACCATTAGAAGCTTTAAACTTAAAAGGTCGCCTTTTTTCCTCGCTGTCCTCTCCTATACAACTCGCTTACTCTCACGACGTTTTTTCAGCCTCGTTAACGCCGCTAAAAAAGTTACTAAATCTGTCCGCGAAATTTCACCCAAAAATCCTTCTCGCAATAGAAAAAAGCAACGCCCCACCGCCATCCAAAAACACATGTAAAACAATCACACTACAAAAACAAAAAAAAAAGAAGAAAAAGCACAAAGCCAAATAAAGAAACACTCGCGTAAACTCGGCGTATGTGCCACGGCCAGTGAATTCCACGCTCCAGGTCGAATGTCACGTTGGCTCGCTCGCCGTAAACTCGGGCCATCTTCAACTTTCGTATGGCCCGTTTTAAGTGAGCGCAACGAAAACAGGAGCCGAGTGCGTAAATTCGCGTCAAAATGATCCTGATTGTTGTAATTTCACCTTGAAGCGCTAAAGCAGAGGAGCGGGTTAATATTGCGTGGCGTTTGCCAAGCGGCCCTGAGGTTTCGAGTGAATAAACTTGGGAGAATTCCTTTCTTCGTTCCGGGTTACAAAGCTGGGCGCGCTCGGTTTAATTTGAACTGCAAACTTGGAGGTCTGCGTGTTAGCGGGCTGTCTTTGATAATGGCAATTGTCTTATTGTATTTTGGATTGCGATTTATTTGGCTGGGAAAGCGGAGCTGAGGATGGGAGTAATGAATTAATGAGGCTTGATGATTTTAACGGAAGGTATTTATTATTCGAGTGAGGCAGGATTTTTGCTGAAGTAATAAATTTTATAAATTATGGTAATGATGTGCAAGTATATAGATTTATTAATACAGCAAACAATGACGTCGCTTTGTAAGCCAAATGTAATGTAATTGATTAATTTAATGACGAAAAATTATCTCGCTAATTAATTCCGCGCTCGTATGGGAAATAATTTCGATCAAGTCAAGTTATTTCGGAATATCATCTGTCACGTCAATCATCATGCCGTATCGATTCGAGCGTTAATTATCGTGAATTTATTGAACTAAAGACTATTTGTATCGCCGCGGATCCTGAAAATTGTTTACGCGAATAAGCGCGATATTGTATTTCGTTTGCAGGAGAATTTATCGACGTCCGGCCCAACCAGCCGCGTAACAATTAATCCTGGACAATTAATTATTTTCTAAATATTACCCCTCGAAGCAACACCGAAAAACTCCAACCAACAAAGTTTTAATTAAACCTTAATCTCCGAATCCAGCCCCCTTAAGGCGATTCCACCTGCCGCCACTTTCAAAGAACCTTCTTCTTCAACTGTAACGTTTCCATCTCTCCCCCGCCATTCAGCGCCACAATTTGCATATTTCTTAAAAAAACACAGCCTCAGCATTCAGCTCGGCCGAAATTACCCATCCCACGTCCTTAAAGACCAACCCCCCGATGTGAATTCATGCGGATTTCAATACCCGCCCCAGAACAAAACCCCGCCGCTTGGCGTCTTTAAAAAAAAAGAAAATCCCCCGGAAAGTTCCGCATTTAATTTGCGCGCCGCGGTAAGAGACAGGGCAGTTCCATTAGCGCAGCTCATTTCGCCGGAGGGCTGTGTGTTTGCCCCGCAGGCCTGCGAGCAACTCGAGCCTGGTGTATATTTCGTCTTGCGCGCGGCTTGTTTGAGTTGCTCGTGGCCGATGAGAGAGTTCGACAAGATAACTGTCTGTGTGCCGGACTCTTTTTTACCGGCCGAGTTGAGCTGTTACACGATGCAGTGACTGAGGAGAGAGTAGTTTGTGAGGAGGGAAGTTGGGTTGTGGCGATGGGTTGGAAATTAGTTTTTTGGCTATTTTGGGGGGGGAGGTTGGAGAATGGAGAGGAAGGAGATTGGAAGAGAGGTTGTTGTCGGTGTTTTTAAGAGGCGGTTGGTTTGGAAGAGTTAATAGCGCGGTGGTGAGTTGAGTTGAGGAGAGATGATTATTGGATGAGGTAATTTTAGTGAAGGTGTAAAATTTGTCATTATAGTTTAGTGTATTAATCCGTTTTATATATTTGTAGATTGACAGTTAGCTTATACGAGGAGGAAAGAAGTGAATAATTCAAAATAGTCATTTGCTAAATGACTGCGCGTAATGAACTATTTAATGGCAGAATACCTCGTTATACTAAATCATTTGAATATTCAAACATGAAACGCAACAGTTCAGGGAGAATAATCAAAGGACATCATTACCCACCTAGTATTAATTAATTGTATTCAAGCGACTGTCAAAAGACATGTCAAAGTATTATAAAAAAACGCATATTATCAAACGAATAATTGTAATTTATTGTACAAAATCACTCTAGGCGAGCTAAGAAAAAAGCTAATACGTAACATTAACTTTTCAAAGCCATCTTTATAGACTCTCATTTTACACTGAATGGGGGAACACTAAAACGACTATTTAGCATTGAATGAAAATATACTGCGTGCAATACAATGAATTTTATTATTCGGAATGAAAAGGATAAAGGGGGAGTCTAAAGAAATGAGAACTTTAAATTTCAATGGAGAAAAAAGTGCTATACACTAAAATTGCTACACTACAATAAAAACGCTATTAGGAAAGGGAGCCTCCGCTGCAAGCTGTTTTCGCGCGCTTCGCTCGCAACTCTTATAACTCGATGCGGGAGCGCGAAAATAAGTCCGCGGAGAGGTTTACAAGAAACGATTTTAAAGGTAGTCAAAGAAACTTTTTAAACGCCCGGCGCAAGAATTTTTATAAAACTTATTTCTCCTTTTTTCGACGCCCCTTTCAACGCCGCTTAAAAGGAAGCCATTTTCAGACTAATTTCGCGACCGCGCGAAATATGGAAACGAGGCGGAATTAAATTCCAGCGTCAATGCAACGTAAGTTCCGTTTTTCGCGAAAATAAACATTGACGCGGCGAGACGCAAATAATCCATTTAAAAAAATATCGAAAAAAAGAACTCGCAATATCAAAGAATCTATATTCTCACCAGCGCCGCTGAATTACGCCCAAGGAACATTCGCCTCGCGCTTACTTCAGCTTGCCAAGGTACTTAGGTAAGTTTACAGCGGAATATGTATCGACTCGCCCCCATCGCTCGTCTGTCGGATTACGCTCAATGGAAAATTGCATCGGACAAGCCGAGGCGCTTGCACCGCCGGCGCAAACTTCGGTTTATCTTTTCTGCCGCGCGCGCGCGCCTGGAACACAAATTTTGGTTAGCTGAGCAATAAAGTAGAATCAGAATAAAATATCAGCTTCCCAGGGACGCGGCTGATTCTCTGGTACGTGTTTGAGTTTTGGTGCTGGGTGATTTGTGTGGTTTAATGGTGGAATTAGGATTGATAGATTGGCTTTTGGTTTTATGGCCGATTAAAGAGTTTTGGAGGGAGTGTTTGGGTTTCGTTTTTTTGTTTTTGTTTTGATGGAAAAGTTTTACAGCAAATAGTTGTGTAAAAATAGCGTTTTTCATTAGCCAAGCTGTATATCGTCTGTATAAATAACCGGAATGGAAGTGTAAAAATAAAACACGTGAACAATATCGTATATCTAGAATAAATCACTTTTTGACCTGCATATGAACGAAGATAGACGCTTACAAGCCACTGTACATGATCTATGTCCCTAGCTTTTCTGGCAGAACATTCTGTGTTTTGGCAAAAAAAAAATATTGAATAAAGAAAAATGTGGTATTTGCATTTGGACTTTTTAAATATATTCAAGATGTTTAAACTTTAAGATTTATTGCACCACGATTAATATCATCGTTTGTTTTTATGTTTAGATTGTAAATAAACATGAAAATTAGGACGAATTCTGTTTTTTTTGAATAAATAATGCTTATGTAAATAATTGTGAAAATAATTATTTTCATACTCACAAGATTGAAAAGTGATAACTACCATTAAACTGCTAAAATTACTAAATATAACATTAATAAAATTAAGTTTATTTTAAATTCCTAATTTGCATCATTCAAATACTAAAAGAAACATTATCTCACCCTTAAAACAACTCAACAACCGACTAAAAGGCAATAACACCAAATACACATGACGGATGCCCAGACCAAGCTCTCGCATGCCTCGTAAATTTGCATTAAAAATCCTTTGACATCCGGCGCTTCTCTACGTACGCCAGCTCGCGCATCCATTTTTTCTTCGTCCAACTGATCAGAGCGCCAAAAGCTGCGGCTGACACTGACGATAATGTCTTTAGAATTGCCGCGACGCTGAAAAATCGTCTATGCGCGGAAAAAGCCGAGCGAACTAAAAAGCCGCCGACGAATTATAATTCATCTTTATCTTGTTAGAGCGAAGCGACGCCGCGAATCTCGAATGCGCGGGGATCCCAAGTTTTTTGACGAACTTAAACCGAGATAGATAAAGAATGATGGTTAAAAATTTCAGGTGGGACGGAGTTGAGATGAAACTAGTTTTAGAGTGCCGTTTAATTTGAGATAATTAACGGTTTTTGGTATCAAAATTTAGTGTTAAAGAAAAAAGATTAATTACGTAAGGTTAATAACTGAAACTAGAATAAAATTTATTCAGAAAGTTTTATACATCTCATACTCTAATTCATAAAGTTAGTAAATATTTTGAGAACTATATTTTTACAACCCTTACAGAAAGATATAAATTGAAGCTCAGCAGTGAGATAGTGATATTCGGAATATTATATTGGATGCAAGATAATTTGAAAATCAAAGAGTTTTAGCACTGATTAACGAAGTTTTATCTGTACATGGAGCCATTACCGTGTAGCTTAGTATTAAATTCCAAACTGGATAAAACTTTTTCGACGTCCGCAGCACAACTGTACCGAACTTTAAAGCAATCAGTGTTTAACTTCTATATTATACCAATAAAAACCAGCTTCCGCAAATCAGCTGGTCAGAATAGAACCGCTCGTTTTATGATTAAAAATGAAACTATAAATACAAGTGAATGTAAACGTATTTTACAACTTTAATATTTTTAATTATCCGGAAAAAAATTTTAAATAAATACGTAATATATAAGTTTTATTTAAATTCACTACTTGTGAAAAAAATTACAAATGAAGTATTTAAAACTAGTGATAAACGATATTTTTTATATTTTATATTCTTTGTTATAATAATTAAATCTTTTGTATTATTTTTCATCATTTAAGTTTGACCTTACAATCCACGATTACTATCCACTGCATTATTTATCAACCTAATATATATGCATATTATTATAACTCTCACTCTAATAAAAATTTGACCATTTTGGTCAAAATAGTTAGCAACTGTTAAAATGTTTCATGAATGAAAGAAAAATGGTAGATTTCCTTCCAGAACAGAATTGAAACTTTATTCATTGCAAGCCCAAATTCAACGACTGCTTTACATAAATATACCTCCTGTACAAAAGAAAGTCAATCCAGCTATTCCAGAATCCCCGCCCAAAAACCACCCAACACATTTTAAAATTTTCCCTCGACTCCCGGCATCTCCACTTCCGCTTCCTCCCTCGAACCCAACAAAGCCATTTCTTCACCCGCCACTCCACAAAAGCGATCCCCCACCTCCTCCACAGATCCATCAAAGCAAATCAGCCTAACGACCCCACCCCCGCGCGCTCCCCAACTCTGTTCCGATCGCCGAATTCTGCAAGCCCCCTCGAAAGTCGCGCCCGATCCACCCACTCTCTGGCGCAACGCGAAAAGGCTCTCAGAGGCTCGGGCTGCTGCGGCACCGACCGCTATGTTGCCGCTCGCAATTAATTGCTGGCAATTAGACTGCGACAATTAATTGCGGCCTAGTCAATTGCCGCGCTGCCCGGCGAAATTATTTCTCGAGTGGATTCGGCCGCAATCTGCGTGTTAATAATGATGCCACCGGGGGCAGGTGGGGGGGGGGGCATTATTGATTGTTCGTATAGTGAGCTCTTTGGGCCTGTTTGGTGTGGGTATGTGGAGCGGAATGGTGTAGTGGAGCGAGTTTTTAAATTAACGGGGTGAGGTTATTGCCTGCTGGGGAGCTGCGTTTTTTTAGAGGTTGGCGCAGTGCGTATGTGATATTTTTGGGGGTATTGTTTTGGGAGAGGTTCTTAGTTTCGAATGTGGGCAATAAAAAATTCTTTATTTTATATACGCACTGAAAAAAATCTTAGGCTACAGTAACTAAAAGTATAGTTCTGATAACGATACAGTATAGTTAATTTTATTTTAGCTAAATTTTTTAGGTACGATA
>JAPYZA010008784.1:0-10604 GCA_030522685.1 Eupelmus azureus | reverse complement strand
TATATCCAATGCATTGCCAATATATTGCTACTATATTGCTAATATAAATATCCAATATATCAGCAATATATTGCCCATGTTTTCGATTTTTACGCGGGCGGATACAAGTGGAATCCATTGGAATGGATCAGCAAAGAGTGAACACATCTGCCACAAAATATACCTCAACCAGAGAATATAGAAATATTTCCTCTTAATAATACAAGGTCGGATCGGACTTTTTCTTGTAGCCGGACTTGAGGGTTAGTTCGCCCCCCCCCCCCTCCCCCTCCCCCCCATGAGGCAGGTGACGGTAGTTAGGATAACGGCCCACTATTATAGCGAACCTACCGCCACCTGCCTCAAGGGGGGGGGGGGGGGGGGGTCTAAACTAAACCTCAAGTCCAGCTGAAAGAAAAAGTCCAATATGACCTCCTGTTATAAAGAAGAAATACTTCTATATTATCTGCCTCGACCCGATTTTGCAGCATCTTCGCAGTTTACGTAACCTCTGTAGACCATTCTCGGATCGGTAAAACTTTGTTATGACTCATACGACACTTAAAATATATAAATATTTTTTCTTTTCGTACAGAAGGTCGGATCGCTCTTCGCTCGGGCGCAAACGTGCACCCGAAGATGAAATCACTTTCTCGTACTAGTATGGAAATGTACTATTTTTATTAATAAGTTGATACTCTGGATCAATCGTCTAAAATTAAGAAAGGATATAATTGAATTTTGTTTAAGTCAGCGAAAACATTGACGAAATAAATACAACAGTGAACTTTAATAGAAAATCTCAATTCATTAATTGATAGGACATTGGATTCTCTGTCCTTGTTTAATTTTACGTTTTCAAACTTTTCTCTTTAACAAATCTATCGATTAATTCCAAATACTGGGAACTGCTTGAACTTTTATATAGAAGAAAATATTCACGCTAAGGTATAAAAAATTTTTAATTTTTAATAAAAATTTTGTTTTATAATAAATAATTCATAATATCATTTGTTCTTATGTAATTTTAGTTTTTTAAAGATATTTATTAAACAAATGAATATATTTACTTCAAACTTTGAAAATTCTATCAGTTTTCGCGTATAAAAGCACGGTAATGTATTAAAATTTTTAAAAACTGACAAATTTACAATTTACAATAAATAATATATAATTTGCATTTCCTTATGGATTCCGACGTCCTCTAAAAACATTATTTATCTTTAGGTATAATTCAATGAAAGATCTATGTATTCACTAAAAAAAAGGTACTCTGGACACGAGAAGTCAAATCCAATTGTTGGGAATTTTTTGCCACAAAAGAACATCCATTTGCAGCAAGTGGAAAAATTCTCAAAAATGACATTGCAGGTTCTTGCTGCTAGCGGAAAATCGTCTTGCTTCTAGCAAAAAATCTTTTCTTTGCAAAGTAATGAAATTACTAAAAATATTTATCAATAAGAAATTAAATTAAAAATGATATTTTACGTTTAAATTAAAAATAATTATATTAATATTAATTATATTGTTATCAATTTTATATTTAAATTTGGAATATATTTATAATTTCATTTCTGGAAGATTGTTATTAATATTTAAGACTAAAATATATTTTTAAAAACTAATATTAATATTGTTTAAACCCTACTCTTCAGTAGGGAAGAGCGAGGCTAGTTGACACACACACTTAACATTTTTATTTTATTAATATCTTCCTTAGGAAATTAGATTTGTGTAAGCTAATTATTCTACATATTAACAATGCTATGAATTCCTATAGAATATCAAATATTACCAAATACTAGTATTAAACAGTTAATTATTTATAATTGAACGTCGAACTCCGCGTGTCAATTAGCTCCGCTCTCCCCTATTGAACAGATGCACATATAACTCATTATTAAATTCTAAAGATTAGTATATACTAAAAAGTTTTTGTCTACATCCAGTGTATCTTATTATAAAGAAAATTTTTGTAAATGTAACATCCTATTAATTATATGGATATAAACAACATCTATAATTTATACATATGAAATAAAGCGATTTTTGATTGATGTACAATTTCTTAAATGTGCAAATTTTTATCCAAATATATGTGTATAAGTATGCGTGTTTTAGCGTGTGTGGGTAAGTATGTGTATTAATCCACAACCCTTAATAATATCTTCTTAAGGGAAGAGTATTCGTTGGAAAAATTGACGACCGACTTCAAGAAGATTTCCACTCAATTCAAATAGCATTCTTTTCGAAGCAAGTGATCCCACTTGCATCCGAAATAAATTGTCTGAGTGTAATGAAATGATATTTTTACTTTTAATGGAGACCATCGTGCAATGACACTATATGCACGCACGCATGCATACACACATTTTTTTAATTAAAAAACAGCTGTTTTTTTAGATAAAATTGTAATATTAAAACTTCTAAATTATTAGATGGTAAGCAGTAAAATAAATCACGATCATAAGCATTCGTAGCGAAGCTCGACCTCTGACTTCCTCATTCAAAGCTGCGCGAGTGCGAGGAATAGACACGTGTGTGCACATCAAGCCGAGAGATCGAAATCGGAAACGACAGCCGCAACGGCAGCTGCATTCGTGTTTATGAGAGCAAAGGAGACGTTGCACACGTACGGAATATAAATATACACACGCGTACTCGATGACTCACTATGCTTATTAATCGTAATGCTTATTATTATGTAATCGTAGGTATATGTACGTACTTTATGCCGCCAGAGAAATTTTCGTATAACACCGGCTGCTTATCATCGTACATATCGAAGATCGTTTAGGCACACGAAAGGCGAGAACCGTTTTACTTGCAGATGAAACTTGAGAAAATGCAGAAGGCTTCATAGATGCACAGAGTTAGCGCAGAAACAATGTATCTCGGTAACAGATTAAACTTTTTCAACATTCTGTATCTAAAATTCGATTTTGGATAATCGAATGGACATGTTTAAACGAAAACGCGTTCACTAGAACGATAAACGACAAACAACGTTCATTCTAAATAGAAAAATAAAATAACTAAATTAAAGAAAAGTTTTTTAATGTAACTACTACGCTAATTTTGCTTAGTCACATGATTTATTAAGGGATACTACCTAAAATTTAATCCTACTAGTTAAATCCAGCGCGCTACGCGCGCACTATATCTAACCGACCCTAAACTTGATTTTCGCGCTCATTCTAAATGACCAATCAGAGTCAAGCCTATAGAGGCTTCAACTTCCTGTGTTGCCTTTTTAAAGAGGGGATAATAAATCCCGTGATTAAGCATATGATTAATCCCATCATTTTTTTTTTTTTTATTTAAAATGAACAAAAAATCATTTATTTTTCTTTGCATATTTTAATTTATTTCTAAACACATTTTAATATTTATAATTGATTTTAAACAATAAGGCTCAGTAAAACGGTAGAATATGATCCCTACCTTATCTTCTTAGCGGCATTTTTATAATTTTACAAATAATAACAGTTTCAGAACAAAATTTCAAAAAATCTCTCTGACATTCTCTAGTATTCATCGTAAACAATGTTCAGTTCATTTTTCAGACAATTCTATCAATTAGCGTCGGAGATTTTTAGGTTTCCGTTTTGGAAATGAATAAACAACCACGGGAACTAATTTATAGAATTGAAAACTGAACTAAACATTGTTTACGATGAATACTAGAGAATGTCAGAGATTTTTTGGAATTTTGTTCTGTAACTGTAATTAATATTTGTAAAATTATAAAAATGACGATAAGATAAGGTAGGGATCGCGTTTACCATACCCTACTGTTTCTCATAATCTTACATCGCACAAATGCAATGTTACTATCTGCTGTTTAAACTAACATTAACCTTTAGACTGCCGGTCTGGCTCATATATGAGCCACCCGTGACCTCAGCAACTACTCTAGATGTATTAGATGTTTATAGATATAAACTTTGCCTCTCAAAAATATCCATTTATAAGGCAAAAATGCCGGCAGTCTAAAGGTTAAGGGGTTCAATAAAACTCGCGCACCTTGCCTGTATTTTCAGGTTTTAGACTCAGTCATCAGTTTTAGACTTAGTCTTAAAAGTGTATACGCTTCATTGTGGTAATATCAATGGTGCTCAGCTCATTAAATTATCGTAAGTACTATAAATATAACAACTCATAGAAATATAGCGCAAGATTTCCTAAGGCAATAACAAGGGTGCTTAAATTGTCGTTAAATAATGATGGGTAACCAATTATTTTAATATAATAAAAAATAACGTATGCATGATGTGACTCCAACAGCCTCTCAAAGTGGTTTCATTCGAAAATAAAGATGAAAAATAAGAAATACGAAATCAAGAATTTCCCCCTAGAGATAAAAATTCTTCTTAAAGGAAAAATTTTTATGTTGCACTTTTCATTTTTCATTTTCATTTTTGAATAAAATGACTTCAATCTTAGTTAGAACATTGTCTTTGTGTGTCAAGTCTTAAAAGTTTCAAAATATGCATTAACAATTAATTATTACCAGTAATACTAATGCCGAAAAATCAAGAGTCATTATTGTACTGCTTTACCTTAAATTGAAATAGATACATTAAAGGAAAGAAAAAAAGTTCCAGGCTTGAACACAGCTTGAAGACATTTTACCTTTATACCAAAGGTCTATGTGATGAACTATGCTTTTAGACTTTTGTCTCTACATGAGTAATTAAAACATACTTTCAGACTTTTTCCTTTATCTTAATTAGTATAAATTACAAAATTAAAAAATCTTAATAATAACAATAAATGGATAATAATAAAATTAATTAACTATAAAATTTACATTTATTGAATATGCAAAATTCTTTAGATATTTAATGAGCAAATGAGAAGAAAATATTTTTACATTTCTTTTATATAACACTAAAACTTGATATGTATTACTATTAAAACTATGACATTTATTTATCATATTTAATAAAAAAACTACGATTGTTTATATTAAATATCATAGTAATAATAAATTTTATTATTAATAATATTATAGTTATTTAATATCAATAATATTATAGTTATTAATTAAAATAACGGATCAGTCTCAAAGTAAGTTCATTCATAGAGAAATAAATTATCTATTTGCCTGATTGAAATCTAAACTTGAACTTTAATTTAAATGTAGTAAATATTGTTTAAAATTAATTATAAATATTAAATAGTATTTACAAATAAATTAAAATATACAAAGAAAAATAAATATATTTTTTAATAATTTTGATTAAAAAAAGAATTAAGGTATTAATCATATCCTTAAATAGAGGATTTATTATGGGATTTATTTCTAGTTAATATTCCATGAATAAGTAGATGATTAATCCTGTCATAAATCCAGTGTTTAGTCCTGTGATTAATCACAGGTGTTTTTGTAACCAGGATTAAAAGCTGATAATTCTCAGACTACTTTCTAAAAGTTAAGGAGTAAATCCATGTCAAAATTTACTCCTTAGCAATATTTACTCCTTATAACAAGTAAATCTCACAAAATCAAAAAATTTACTCCTCATAAAAAGGAAATTTTAAAACGTACTCTTTCCAAGAAGTAAATTTTATAATTTTTAGTATATACTTCTTACTAGAACTAAAATTCAAATTTTTTTGTAACATATGCAATATCAAAAGTAAATTTTAATATGTATACATATTAAACGGTTTACGCGACTTGTCAATGTTATTTTCTGGAATTTCGCTGTCATCTAAAGCGGAAAATATGTCGTCTAAAGTGGAGCAAGCTAAAGCAACAAAAGGAAATTGCTGAGTTGTATATCGTCTAAAGCAGTCTTACACACAACTATATATATATATATATATATATATATATATGTTCTAAGATGAAAATCTGACAATAGCTTTAAATTTATACAAAAATAATTGCCGTAAAAAAATTACAAAAATTCTAAGATTTAAATTTTTGTAAGAAAAAAATATTAGAAACTTAAAAAAATTACTCATATTGATATTTTACTACTTATGGAATTTAAGTCCAGTTAATAAGGAGTTAAAATTTTATTTTACAACCTTATAAGCAGTAAATCTTAGCGTATCATAAAATTTACTCTTTATGAGGAGTAAATTTTAAAGTATACTACTTATAAGGAGTGAATCTACCTAAGGAGTAAATTTTAACATGAATTTACTCCTTAACCTTTAGAGTAGCCGCAAAAATAGCACTGTAGTTACATTGTGTACCTCGAGATTACTATGAAAAACTTTTCTTTAATTTGAAAGTTTTATTTATCTACATCTAACTTTTACAAAATTAAAATTTATTGAATCAAACAATCTTAAAAAAGTTTTGATAATTTATAATGTTTAAATTAAATCTAACTATGTGAATTATTAACTGCTGTCCACATGTAAAAGTCCTTATACAATAATGAATATAATAATTAAAAAGTAAATACAAAAGTTAGTTGTGCTTCATTGGAATAGAAGCTTATTATTGGTCTAATTGGTCTAAAAGAATACAAAATTGTAGAAAACTATAGTGAACTATAAATAGATAGCATTTTCAAATAAGTATAAAAAGAATTGCTGATTTGAAAAAGTTTGTATAATACAAAATTTGTTTACCATGTATATAAATATTTTTTAATTGATACAAATCTGTATTATTGAAATAATGTCATCTCGATATAAACATGCCCTAGATATAGTCAGTGACAACAAGTCTGTATTTACGTTTTTCGTCGGCTTTTCAAACACTCTGGATCATCTCTAAGCACAAATCAATCCTGCTATTCTTCTTCTCATCTTCCAGATGTTTGCTAAAGTTGTAAAGTTAAAAAATCACGGCATGAAATAATCGTACGCGTAAGTTGCAGTTTCAAAAAGCGAATAACTCGAGCCAATATTTCTGTAACCCGTATATATCGTTACAACCTTTCAACAAACTTGCAACGCGAGATGGAAAAATCAATAACTCTCGCGCGGGCAACTATCGGGGTAGCCAGCGTACGAAAACAAAAAAAACTACACGACTCACTCCCAAGTCTCGCGACGCGTTCGTCATCCTAACCTCAAAAAAGCTATTCCTCTCGACAAGTGCGCGCGCACACACGCAAATACGCTCACCGTAATACTTTAAGGTATATAGCGTATATGCACACCCTTATCTATTTTTTCTCTCACTCTTTCTTGTTTGCATGCACATAGAATACACACTACTGTTTCCGCTCTTTCATCTGCCCAACGAGCCCTCTCCCTCTCTCATCTGCAGTGCAAGAATACGAAATAATAAGTATGTACTGCAGTTCTTGTGTTGTACGTATATGCGGGGAAAGAGGAACATCAGAGCAAGCGAGTGAACAAGAAAGAGCGCGCGCGCGAGAGAGAAAGAGAGAGAGAGAGAGGAAGGGGAAAGCAAAAAGATGGAGATAGAAATGCGCGACCTCGCCGTGATCATCATCGAGGTCGACTACGTCGTCGCGACCAGAGCCAGCTATTTTATTGGGGAGTGATACAGCGAGCGGTTTTATACTAACAGGGTACAGACGGAAGGGGGGGGGGGATAAGGCTTGCCGCCTTTTTTTACTAGCGTTACTTTAGGAGGCCTGTTCACCTCATTTTCTCTCTGCACGCAGCCTTTGGTTTACCTGACAATTACAAGCAGAGACATTATCCAGCAGAACCAAAGTAAATTAACGCACGCATAAGTATAAGACAGAGAGAGAAGCAATGAGGAGAATTATGCGGGAACGAAAATCCATGGATGGCGACGACATCAGCGACCGCCGGATCGCACGATCGTGCGATCCGACGGGGCGCTGTTCATCGCCGATAACTTATTAATTCTTTATACGTATATAAGTCTATTGGGTTGAAGTCTTACCTGTTCTTGTCGAGATAGCTGTGTGTGCATATGTTTATAGATATATCATGATGTGCACGACTCTGTGCTTATTTTCTCAGTTGAAGCCTGCGTATTTCTGAAGGTCCTGCTTTACGTTTTCTCGAATGTTGGCTGGCACGAACACTATTCTTGCACCACAGATCGTCACAACCACTCGCACGTTTAGCAGCACAACACCGATGCTTGTAAGTGCGTGTAACTACCGCACGGAACGCGTAGCGCGCGGTGGCACCAATGTAACGAAAACGAGAGAGAAAGAGAGGTAGAGACCTACGTGAAACTCGCACGGGATGAGGCCTGCAAGTTTTCTTATTAGTGCGCTCTAGCTACTTACACACAAATACACTTGCAAACGGAGCCTATTATGTACTGTATATACATGGAAACACTAGCACACATACACACACTAGACGACGATGCACTGTATGACACACCAAAGACGAACGACGGGACAAGCCTTGGTAAACGTAGCCACCTATAGATATATATACGTATATGTCTCATTCGCTCTACTCTCAGTAAAGTTTACGTGTGCGTGTGTGTGAGAGCACTTTTTCAGTGTGCGTAAGTGTGCGAAAGAGATAGAGAGAAGGCACGCGTCTTACTGGCTCGGATCTTCTTGTTGCTCGTTAAAGAGACGTTTCTCTCTCGTGTTCACAGAATCGAGGTTCTCGATTCCTTGGGCGGACGTTCGACGCGGCGGCCAAACTACAGTCTCGACTTATTGTTTCTTGTGCCGCGCGGAAAACGGCGTCACATTTCTCTCCGTCTCTCTCTCTCTCTCTCTTTCTTGGGTATTCAGAGCGAGATCAACAAAGGTTACCCACTTGACCAAGATGGCCGCGTAGCGCGCGCGCGCGTGTGAGCACACACACGGAACGCAGAGTTTTTTCTCTCTCTCTCTCTCTCTCTTTCTCTCCCTTCCTCGGTCTCTGTATATACTGTATATAGAAGAGAGTCGTGCAGTTGTACTGTATATATGTCGGATTCTCTGCGATGCTTCGCTCCCTGCTGCAGTCATGGGCACTGGGGGCTCTGGGGCGCACACTCAACTCACTGTACCTCGTTTTCTCTTGCTCGCAAATCGCAATCCTCGCAGGCGGTTGAAGCATGCGAGCTCGACGGTCGGCTCTCTCTCTCTCTCTCTCTCTCTCTCTCGCTCACTCTCTCTTTTTCTCCCTTCTCTCTCGCACGCTCGCTCGATTGTCTCTCTGCCTAAGTTTATATATACATACACATGTATAGCAACTCGTTGTGACAGCTTTCGAATTGCTCGTTTTTACTTAAAAAACCCAGAGAAGAGAGAAAGAGCTGCGAATCAGTGTTAGTCTTTTTTCCTTCTTTATTGCATGAGAATTTCGAGCAAGTGCTTCTCTCTCTCTCTCTCTCTCTCTCTCTCTTTCTCTCTCTCTCTCTTCTCCCTCTCCTTATTTCTAACTTTCTTTCACAAAACGAGTCCTCCAACTAGCGCTATTTGAGTAAAATACTTATCCCTTTACTTGAACTAATCAATATTTATTCACACTTTACGTCTTAATTTTCTGCTCTGCAATTTACTTTATTCAACAAGAGATATGATGCACTCAATTTATATTCCTTTTTTTGATTAATTTTTTTATTAAAACTTATAAATATATGCTTATAAATGTAGTACCTACATACGTACAATCAATCATAGGTGAAAATGAAAAAAATTATTGAAATTTTTTATTTTTAATGTACTTAATATACCAAGCATTGATTTAGGAACGAATGTACAAGAAACACTCTTTTAATTTTTAAATCCTCGAAAGTATGCACTCAGCGATACTTGTACTGCAATGAAAATAAATAAAGTAGGCGTTAGTGATTTAGAAGCAAGTCATATATGTGTACACCACATAAAACGACGACGACGAATCGGTGGAAGCGACAGCCTTACATTCATTTACCTTTAATTTGTAGTCAAACAGTATAGGTAAGTACCAACACGGACACTTCCATTATTTGCCGCGCGATATATAAAATCGTTAATCATGCGCGGTGGTCCTAAACTCCGAACACTGGCCTCGGGTATATTTCCGTCTCTGCTCTTAGGTTGATACACCCGAATATATATATATATATATATATATATATATATATATATATATGTGTGTGTGTGTGTGTGGTCACCAGTCGCCAGTACAAGGTAGGTATGCGTATATTCATGTTTTTGGAGTACGCGCCTGTAAACACACAGCCAGATACAGTCCGGCTGCTTGTATAACTTATGTGTAATGCGTTTAAAACAACATAAAGGAGTGTGCATGTAAGACAGGGAGAGAGAGGGAGAGTACACGTACTTGGTTAAGCAATCCAAGAGGAACATCATCTTCGGGAATTACGCGTGTCACCGAGCCTTTTATGCGACACTCGTTTGCTAGCAACTGTCAAGCGAAGCTCTTATCACTCTGCCGTTCGGCATGTCCCAGTGGCAGTCCGCTGGTTGGTACATTGCCGACGGCACGATAAACGCCGCGAAATTACCCTATGACCGATCGGCACCTCACCAAATGAGTCAATTAGACACTCAATCTGGCAGTCAACCTGGCAGCCCGATGAGTCCCAGTAATAGTCCAGTAAAATTAGGCCTGAAATGGAAATGTCTTGTAAATGGCTGCATTTTGGGTATATGGTTCTTTGACCCATTTAAAAACTTTTTTACTTCTGCAAAAAAGTCCAAAATGCCCGGCGTTTCGAGATATCGCGATGCAAAATTTTGATTTTG
>JAPYZA010008783.1:0-10405 GCA_030522685.1 Eupelmus azureus | reverse complement strand
TTCTTTAAACATTCTAACATAGTTACATATTAGTTTTCAATATATTATAAAATGTAAAAATTAGCTTCATAAGAAATTAGAAATTCTTCTCCTGGTAAAATAATGTCATTATTTTCAACAAATTACTCTCGGAGAATCGGAAAATATCGGGGATTTAAAATTTTGTTATTACTTATTATTATGTTACATACTTATTTTAAAAAATGTTATAAAATAAAGTAAGTAGGCGGAGATAGTTATTTACTTAAAACCGAAGCTGTTTGCGGAGCTACTGCTACCCGACTCTCTCCTATAAAAAAATAATTTCTTTCATATACTTAATATTTCAATTCCGGCAAATATATTTTATAATTAACATTTTTTTAGAAAAACCGACTTTTGAAAATTATTACTATCACCAAAAGTTACAATTCAAACCTACATCAATAAATACTTTCTAATACATACTGCCAACATTCAACTCGGCAAATACCAACGAACAAAGAATAAGTCTCAATGCCCGCCGAGACATGCACTATTAATATTATGATAAATGTAAGCACGAATAAAAAAAGAATTCTTGGGCCAGTACTTGTAGCGGTTACTGCGCCATTATATAAAAAGAAATCTTCGACCGCTGTTATCAATTCGACACTAAATCAGTACTGGCTCAGTAATTATTAGAAGTACTGGACAGTATCGGCCCAAGTATTTGACCAGTACAGAACCAACAGTCAAAATTTTCATCGGAAAGCGGTAAATCTAATTACATAATTGCGCACCCGGCGGTCTCTCTCTCTCTCTCTCTCTCTCTCTCTCTCTCTCTCTCTCTCTCTCTCTCTCTCTCTCTCTCTCTCTCTCTCTCTCTCTCTCTCTCTCTCTCTCTCTCTCTCTCTCTCTCTACACGTGAGCCAGCAGCTCGTAAACGAGCCGCCTCGCGCGCGCGCACAGGCATTAAACGTCACGCTGGCGACTACAATGACACGCGCGTTCAAAGAGACGCGTCCCTGCGTGCCGAATCGCCCCTTTTCATATATATACCTATATATAAACTTACAGTCGAATGTGCACGCACATCGGAGCGCGCGTACAATTAGATCTGTTTGCAGGCTCGACGGTATAATTCGCTACGGTGGACACAAATGGTTAAGGGGATTTTGAACGATCGAGTTTTTCGATGATGCGCGTGCGGAGAATGGTAAATATTTGCCGCAGTTGGATTCGGATGTTTATTCCGTTTGGGAGGTTTTAGTTTTCGTCACTTGCTCTTTGATGGGCCGGCACGCAATAAACGTTAATCCCCCCCGGTTTTGTCATTCTATATTTTATGTTTACAATGGGAGGAAAAAGTTTTCTAAGACTCTCGTTAATTTTTAATCACCACGGCACATAAACTTAGATTTACCATCCCCGAATTCATAAACAAATAAATATTTTTTATTTACCGTCGGGGAGTGTGCCAATAAAAAGCCTCCTTCCAAAGGTGGTGGCAGGCCAATAAATTGGGAGACAGTGGGCGTAACAAAGATCCCCACGTAAAACTCTCAGGTCTGTATTGTCGGGATTTCAGAAACGCACTAAAACCCAACATCTCCCTGCCTCTTGCGTATTACAATCCAAACTTTTTCCAATCCTCCCTCACCCCCATACACAGAACAATCTTGGTAACGCACCTATTTTCTACCCTATGCGTCGTTCGCGCGGTCTTTTTTCGATTTGGTCTATACGCGCGTTCGCTGCGCGGCCATAAAAGCGCGGCGAGCTTAAAAAAAAAAGCTCGGCCGATTCTCGTTTTACGGCGCATTGTAAACGCGAAAACGCTCGTACTAAACCTTCGGGGACGACGATTTTACCCGAAGGAACGAACCTGCGGGGGGAGGAGCACGCGCGCCTTTTGTGCTTTAGGTTGGCCCTTTGCGAGCGGAAAAAGACATTGCACTAAATAATGGTTTGGAGGGGCTTTTGCACTTGGCTCGGCTGGATGTGCCGTTTTTGTTATTTATATCGATATGGTTATTAGGTGCGTTTCGAGTGTTATTAATTTGGGGGATTGGAAAGATGGGTTTTTAATATTGATAAAGGATTAAGTGAGTGGAGAGAGGTTTATGTAATTTGAGCTTACGAAAGGTTTAAATTTAAAATTAAAATTGTTATCAGTTCTATATATTTAACTACTTTTATGAAAGTGGCTAAGAGCAATAAATGTATCTTATTACGATCATTTGATTATAAATTTTTAACTAAATAGATTAGTTTAATTTCCATGCTTATACAATATCACCACCGTTTTACGTTAGAATATGAAAACACAATTAAGTGTAAAAAAGTTTTAATTACGGAACTGAAAAGAAAGTTTTCTATTTTAATATCGACTTTCAACATTCACGAAAATAATCCAATACAAACGAATCCAAAAAGAAACAAAAAATATACATCCCGTATAACATTTCGTAAAACCTTTTCAATTTATTTTTATAAATAATAATAATTTACAATACAATAATATTTACATCACCTCGAACGAAGCTCATCTCTCATCCGCAAAACAATAAAACACCAGATCCACATCCCCAAACAATTACATAACTTATCGTATTTCCCCGCACCCAGCAAAGCCCGACAACAAAGCCACTCTAACGATCAAGTTCGAAAATTTTCGCTCTCGCACAAAGCCGCCCCCCTTATCTCATCCTCCCTCCCATAAATCTCGGCAAGAAACAGCGCCGTAATAAATCCAGGGGATTACGCGCGATTACCTAACCGCAGCACCGTTAAACCGACGCGTCGCCCTGACAATCAGACGGACATCCCCGTCCGCTTATACACATAAACGCATGCACAAAAGCGTCAGTCCCTCCGAGACACTCGATAATAACATCGACGAGCGAAAGAAAAGCCGGCTCCTGGCGAGGAAGGTACATAGAGAAGCGGGAGAGACGAGCACAGTGAGAGAGTACAGAGCGGCTCTGTGCGCTGCGCGCTTCACAAAGAGCGTCCCGCGAGTAGCGGAGAGTTAATTAAACGTCTCAATAGCAGACGTCCGCCCAGGGGTGATTAGGTGTATGCCGAGGCGTGGCTGGCCATTGTAAAGCCGGGGAAGCCTTGAGCGAGTGCGCGAGCGGGGAGCCGACGCGAGAGAGAGAGAGAAAGACGGGATTATATACGGGCAAACAATGCAGGTGACAGCAGCCCGCGGGCCTTGATCGTCGTCCTGGACTCCGGCGCGAAGAAACGCCGACGTCCTTGTTTTCTCTCTTTTCAGGCGAGAGCTCTTTTTTTTCCCTCTGCCGTTCTGTGTCTTTATTACGGCTCCGGGGGCTGCTTGTGCGTGAGGGGAGGTATTGCGAGAGTGTGCGGGTTTTTTTGTTGTTTCTGTTGTTGTTGAGAGAGTTGGAGAATGTCGCGAGTGATAATTGAGGTGGTGGACGGGGATGATTGAAAGTTTTGTGAGAGGTTGGTCTTTGGGTTGCTGGATGGATTGGGATGTAATGGAAAACGGTGGGTTGTTTTTATAGTTTATTTTATTGACATGCCTTTGTATTTTTTTATAATCGGTTGTACTGGCAGTTCTGAGCTAAAGATAGTCTTTTCCGTGTAGAGGCTAGGTTATAACTTATAGAACCGTCTATCATCAGAATTTATCAAGCTATGCCAGCATAAATTAAATTATGTACTATCGCCAAACTCAATAACCCAATAAACCAATCACACGTCAACTCCATCAAAGAAACCAACATTACCAATGATCAAAATTCGCCTTACTAACCCATTCATAAATCCATCACCCACTTCCCAACCCTCCAAACCCAATTTCTTACAAAGCCATCTTTCCCTCCCTCCCTTCCTCGTCCAACCCTTTCCCACAATCCTCTCTCTCTTTCTCTCTAACTCAGGCACATATATCAGCGCCATCAGCGTCGACGTCTCGCCGCCGTAAACCCGCACGACGTACACTCGCCGGGACGTGCATCGCTGCAAAATTGCTCGGATGGAAACGAGCGTGTCATTTTCACTCGGTCCGCTTGTCACTCCCTTCGTACCAGCGCGCGCGCGCGCGATCGCCCCGTATATATATATACACCCTTAACACTCCGCTTGTCGCGCGCGTCGCGAGAGACTCGGCAAGTCCGACGTGAACGCGCGAAGGCTGTATATATATCCGCTGTGTAACTCCGCGGTGAGCGCGATCGATCTCCTCTCGCTCTGCCTTCGTTAGTCACGTGTATATACCCTTTTTGAAGGATGTGCGCGCATGACTGCACGGATGGAGAGAGCTGGATCTCTGTGGGTAAGCATTCAGTGGCCGTTCGGTTTGCGGATGGAAGGGTTGGAGGATGCTGGGATGAAAGGTATGAGCGAAGGTGACGGCGAGAGTTTAATTATCTTCGTTTTTTGCGGATGCGAGGTTGCGGATGGTGTTGTTGATGATTGAGTTGAAAGTATAGGGGTTATAAAGGAAATTTTAATGATTGAAGAAGGATTTATAAGAACGGAAATTCGTTGCGTTAAAGGAATCGGAATGAAATCATACCCAATTAACTCGTTGCTCAATTCCGTAAATATATCGCTTGTACATTGATTAAGCCTGATGTGTGGCTTAAGAAACCAAGTTACGTGTAAAAGTAATGAAACAGCGAGCGCGCTGGCAGTTTAAAATAATTATCGAACTCCTGTAAATACGCGCGGCGCGCGCTCTAGAAGCTAAGAGAAAAAAACGAAAGGAAAGAGTTACAAGGTTTGCAATCGTAATAAACTATCGAGGCCACTTAAAACTGCTCCGCGCCGATGTAGCAATTTACGCGATACTATACTTGTCGATTTGCCGATCGGAAAATATACGCACGCAACCACAGCACTGCCCGGTGCGGATATACATATATTTTCTGCCGAGATGAACATACAAAGTTGATCGGCAACACGCAATTGAATATCATTTGCTGGTAATGAAGAGCCGTATATTACGAGGGGGAATGATAGTGTTGAATAAAGTGTACGGTAAATTACAAGGAATGAGAAAAAAGGTGCTCGTTGGATGTATAATTGCTTATGAAAATTAATAGTACTCACAGGGATTGTTTGTCATTATTATGAGTGATTTGTCAGAATACGAAATCTCGCTGGGACAGACATTAAAATTTATGAACGCATTAATCACGTCTTCCGAAAATTTTTTAATCAATCCTAACATCTACACGCCCGTAAATAGCCCGACGAGCATTAAAAACAGCTGATTCAGCCGGCAATTAAATTATCAATCTCCCGCTCCTCGGAAAATGCAAATTAAATAATTAACCAAACTATAAACTTACAATTCGCCTCCATCACGCGCGCCTAATCTACACGAAACTCGCGTTTTGTCGGAATAACGAATTAATCTCTATTTAATTACACTCGGCTCCTCGCGATATCCATCAAGCCTGCCTCCGCGCGCTGCCGCTAGCGGCAAAACAAAAGAAGACAAACGATCTCCAGCTGTCAGAATTTAACGTGGCTTTCAAAGTACCTACAACGATCCGGCGCGCGACGCAGACGGAATCGGCCCTCGCAACAGGTCACTCCTAATTTATATCAACGCGGACAAAAGGGGCTCACGGTTCAGCTTTCGTCTCGCTTCGGCGAACAAACCTAATGCGCTATTTTCTCTCTTTCTCTCTCTCTATGCGCTCGAGAGAGAGAGAGAGAGAAAAGGAAAGAATTAAAGAAAGCATGCGAGTGTGTGTACACCCCGCGCGGCGCGAATGCGTAAACAGAGCGTAATTATTTACGAAAGGGGCATTATTTTTTCAAAAATTCAGTCACGCACGGCCAGAGGGCCGCGGTGCGCGTACACGTGAAACGAAATTCTCATGCATCACGAGAGCGCCGGTCATTTTTCACGCGGCCGCGCACGTTTCACCCTTTCCTCTCTCCCTTTATTTACGTATTCAAGCGCCGTGCGTATTCACGTCTTATCCGCAAGGAATCTGGCATACGCTAATGATCTCGCGGCGCTTCTGAAAACCGGATGTCACGGGAGCTCTCCTCTCTCTCTCTCTCTCCGTTTTCATGCAAATGACGCGCGAGTGCGTGCGTATATACGCGGTCTAGTCCCCATTCAGCTGCGCGCCGAGCTTTCAGCCGAGCTTTTCACGCCGGAGCGAGCTTTCGGCCGGCCATTCGGAACGAGTCAATTTACCATGATAATACACAGGCGTATATACACAGGCGCGTACTTGCGTGGCTGGTATATACGTACGAGAAAAGCCGAGGGGGACAGTAGGCGCGTTGTGTGCGTGTGTGGATACTACTGTGCACTGAATTGCTAGCGTTCCGTTTTGGCTTTCGCCGAGAGAGAAAGGCTTTACGCGAGAGGCTATTTTTAGCGACTGGCTGTTTGAGATGAGAGGAACTATTGTCGGCGGCTATTTGAATTTATTTGCCCTGTCGGCGAAGGGTAAATTATGTCTGGCTTACATTGTTTCGCCAGCGGGAGAGTTTATTTAGTTGCGTTTGTCAATTTTCGTGATTTAGGATGGGCACTTCTGAGTAGGCGAGCTTCGCTGAAATACTCGAGTCGTCGAGTCAGCCGGTTAACCGAATTTTTATAATAGCATTAAAGTGCAGAACCTGAAGCGAATTCCCGCCGAGTCGTGCAAAAATTATGGCTCTTTCATACCGGTAAAACGCACTGAAAAGCCATTTGAATCCGCGATTTTCAAAAGAGCCACTCCACCTCTTTCCCCGTGGCAGTAGTCACGTCCAAGACTCCAGCCGCGGCGGCGGAATCATCCCACGAAAAAAGCCAGCGAGGAGCCTTAAAAAAGCATTAAAATGTACACGGCGCCAGGCCATAAAAGCTCCTGCGCGCATGTACGTATACGCTAGACCAGAAATCTCGCTCTGTCTCTCTCTCGCACGAGGCTCGTTAAAACGAGAATACACTCCTTTATTTCACTCTCCTCCTCCTTTTTTCCTCAATCTCCCAGCAAAACGTGGAGCCACAAAGGAGGCACGTGAGCACCTTACCGAAAATCCCGACGATTGATTCGACAAGCTTAAAGCGCCATTCCCATTCGGCCTCGGCACTTGGCGTAACGAGGGCTACCAGAGATAGCAGAAAACAGGAAGAGGGACATCATCAGGTATGCGGGACGCGCGATCTGACTGTATTATAAGCGCGTTTAGGTGTACACATAAAACGACTGCGTTATTCCAGTCCGGCTCGTGCGTAGGTAGAGTTAGGCGATATAGCGGACGAGTCGCGAGATGAGGAAACGGATGCAGTGGGCTGATATGGATCTTTCTTTACCCTTTTCAGGCTGGGAGGCAACTGGCGCTGGCATGGGTTCTCTCTGGTTTTGTGTGCACGGGTTTCTGGATTTTTGTCCTGGCGGCGGCGGGTCGGTTGATCGTTTTCTGGTGCGCTTTAGATTGCGTTTGAGGTTATTTATGGTTGATGGGATGGATTGTGCGATGGTGGTGGTGGATAAGATTGACGGATGAGTGGCTTTTCATAAATTTTTCGGGGGTACTTAAGAGTCAATTAATTTTAGAGTGTGTAATAGTGGCCATTTATTATATTTGAAGGTAAATTTGCTTATTATTTGTAAATAAATCGGCTAATGAAGTTTTGAATTAGTCAATGACACTGTTTGAACTGATATTTCAGATAATTACTTGGATGAAAGATATTTAAAATATTACCAAAAATATTGAAGTAATATTTAGACTTTAAAATGGACTTGGTGGTGAATGGTTCAAAAAAGAGGAAGCTCTATTGTATAGACTTTTGAATGACTAAACATTTACAGAGTCACAAATTTTTTTGAACAGTATAATGCCGTAAATAAGACTCAAACTAAATATCGTTGCTTTTAACAAAATCTATAATACATTTCAAAACTGTCCATTTTCAAAATATTATTCAGAACCTCGAAGTAAAAATATAATTCTTCAAGTATCCTTAATAATAACCAACTCATTCGTATCCTAACCCAAAGAACAATCCCCTCTTCACCCACCATCCCACCACCCCAAACTAAAAAACAAATTCTCGTCCAAAAAAAACCAACGAATCCATTTATCTCCAGCCATCCATCCTGACCTTCGCCCGTCTTTTTTCGTCCCCGTCATCCCTCGAGGGACGTCCTCGCAAGACACAGCCGGAGCTAAGGGCACGCACACGTCCCGCATCCTCAAAGACCTATATAACCTGCACGTCAGCGCTTGTAGCCGCCGACTGTAGTTATTATGCGATTTGTCAGTCCCCGCGGGACGAGCTGACCCGTCGGACAGTCCGTGCGTAATTAGAGCTGGGAGGCTCGACGGAGGCGGAGGTCCGTTTCCGCCTGGCTCATTTTCGCCGGAAGAGCAAAGCGCGCGCGTGTGTGGGTAGATGTAAGTCGATTAACGGCGGCGCCGGCGGTCGGCAATTATGTCTGTGTATACCTGATTTTGTTGGGGAGATAAGCGAAGCGGGCGTCTTGACCACAGTGCGGAATTTTGCTGACGTATATGTGGAAGTGACTGGAGGGGATCGATCGTTTGCGGTTAACGGGTTTGACGGTGAGGAGTGAGAGGGTGATTAGGATTGTTGAAGCTTGTGAATATTGATAATAAGTATTTGTTTTTTATGCCTTGGAATGAGTTTTAGATTATAGTTAATAGAGTTATCCAGTTTTACAAAAATACTTTCTGACAGCGAGCATAAATTAAGTATTATCTTGGAAAGCCGGAAGTTTTTAATGTTAATTGAAATGTCAAGTTGTAAAACTCTGTATTTTTATTAAAAAAGTCAGAAGCAAGGCTAACAATTAATTTCATATTCGTTTTAAACAAAATTTTTTTAATCTACAAGCACGTACTTTTTCCGAATATTAAAACAAATATCATGTAGCCCATTTCCAATATGCAAATCACTCGGAACGGCCATACGCGTAAAAATACTGCTTATGTTTTCCAATCTGTCAAACGACAAAAGTACTTAAGTGCAGAGGAAAGAAGCGAGGCATAAAAAAATGATGACGCACGGCAGAGAGCCGCCTCGGCGGAGAGGAAAAAAAGTCAGAACAGAAGAAGAATCGAAACGGAAAACACAAGCGAGGCTCGGGGCAGCCCGAGACGATCAATCACTCGGCAAAAGTGAAAATAAAGGCAAAAACTTTAAAATTAATCTTTTCTATCAAGGCCGGACTGCGTGATTAAAGACGTTCCATCTTTAGCATCAATCTATTATAATTGCACTCTCGGAGAGCCGAAGAAAAGCACCGCGCGACGCCTTAATAAATGAGTAGACAAACAGTCGATAAATCATTTCTGTCCTCGACACCAGGTGCTCTCTGTCTCTCTTTCTCTTTCTCTCGCCTTCGAATTAGTAAGCGTCCGACTCTGGCTGCAGCGCGCCAAACGTTTGTTTTCCGCGCTTGTGCGCACACACAAACAGGAGCGCGAACGAATTTGTTGGATGGAGCTGGTTGTGTGAGTGTAGCTGGTGCGACTTTCGTAGATTTATGCGGCTAGTTCGGTATGATATGCAGACTTGAAATGAACGTCAAGTGACTTTTGTTAATGGCGGAGTGGAATGAGTGGATATGAGGATAATTGAGAGGTGTGATGAGTTGTTTAATTGTGAAGGAGGAGGGTGAAAATTTTCGAGGATTTCGGGAAAATTTTAAGATGGTTAGGATGAGTTAAATTGAAAATGTAGCTGAATTATTATTAGCGACGGTTGATAAGTTGCACTCTAAGCTCAAAAGTGCGAAATCTGGAACTAAAAAGTTTAAAACCTACATTTTAATATTTATAAAAGTTTAAAATGTAAGTTTTAATCAATAAAGTAATTTTTATTTACTAAAAATATCATGAAAATATATACTATGTTAAATAAAAAAATTTCTAATAGAAAATAAAATGTAAGTAAATATTTGTATGTAGTATTTATATTTTTAAACGCCGAAATAATTTTAAGTATTAATATTGCTACGATACTATTACAATATTGTTACAATCAGTATAATATTTATATTGTTTCAATATCGTAGCAATATTGTTACAATATTGAAAGAATGAATTAATATTATTAATTAATATTATTAATGAATTAATATTATATTATTATTGAATATTAATGCAATATTCTTACAATATTGATGTGGGTGAAGTTTACATTAATGACACATCAAAAATTTATTGAAAGAATATTAACACAATATTCTTGCAATATTGAAAGAATATTAACACAATATTCTTATTTTATTAAAAGAATATTAACACAATATTCTTATTTTATTAAAAGAATATTAACACCATATTCTTACAATATTGAAAGAATATTAACACGATGTTCTTGCAATATTGAAAGAATATTAACACGATATTCTTGCGATATTGAAAGAATATAAACACAATATTCTTACAATATTGAAAGAATATTAACACGATATTCTTG
>JAPYZA010008782.1:0-17776 GCA_030522685.1 Eupelmus azureus | reverse complement strand
CTGCTGCTGCTGCTGCTGCTGGTTGCTACTACTGCTGCTACTCTTGTGGCCGGACTTGCTGGACTTGCTGGACTTGCTGCTGGACTTGTGCGAGCTCGAGTGGGCCGCGGCGTTGAGGAGGGCGGCCGGCGGGTAGGGCGGCAGCAGGCTCTCGGCCCCGGGTGGGAAGCCGGGCAGAGCAGCCGCCGCCGCCGCGCCCTGCAGCCTCGCCAGGTAGTCCTGGGTGGCGAGGTGAGTGGCCATGGTCCACCAGGCGGCCGAGTTCATGCCGAGGCCGCCGAGGCCGGCGGCGTGCGAGTAGGCCGAGGCGGGGGGCGGTGGGGGCGGCGGCTGGGGCGGTCCCGAGGCGCCCGAGTGCGAGCCCGGGTAGCCGGCGGGCCCGCCGCCGGCGCCGCGGCCCAGGATCGCGTAGGCCGAGGGCAGGTGGTGGCCGCCGAGCCCGTAGCCGGCCGGCATGCCGCCGAACAGCGAGGAGGCCGCGCTGTCGCCTCGCGGCCAGTAAGCTGCAATGCAATTTATTCATTTAGGTGCTTTTTTCGCGTTATTTGCTGCTGCGGCTTGTTTTTTATGGTTTGTTTTTTTTATAGAGCTGATTAGTGGATACGGTTTCGAGAGTAGCCGAGAATCGATGAATATAGCAGCGAGCGCACAGCCAAGAGTGTTGAACAAACTTTTTTTTTATCTTTTTATTCCGTTTTCTATAGATTGACGTAATTGTGCAACTGTGCGCGTCGTTGAATTAAAAAGATTGTAACTTGAGTATAAGTGAATGGCGCAATTGTTGATTTAATTATGACATTTAATCAGTTTTACGCTCTATAAGAAAGTTTACATCACCAGCTGTATAATCGATTTTAAGTGTTAAAATAACAAAGCGCAAGGCGAATTGAAAATTCGTACAACAGGACTATAACGCTACTAAGTCAGGTATAAAACCGCAGACCAGAGCCGACTTAGGGCGGAAGAGGGGTGGGGGGGGGGGGGCAGACTGGGTGTAGACGTTGCATTAGCGGAATCGCGTCATTATCTCAGACGCGACTGATGCTCGACAAGCGCAGAGCAGCACAGCACGGCTGAATGCGGTTCTTTCGTTACGTTCGCGCGAGCTGCTGCTGCTCGGCGTCGTCGCCAGTCCCGGGCAACGCCGGCCGCGTTAACGAGCGGATCCTCCCCCCACTGGCTTTCTTCATTTCGTTACGAGCCTTTCCTCCTTCCCTCCATTCGCGCGCTCGCTGAATAAACTCGCAGCTCGCGAGCGAGCATCCAATTTCCATATACATCCACGCGACGCCCAGTAGGATAAAGAAATAAGTTTTCGATGATAAAAATCGACTTTGCAAGTGCATCGACAAGCGCGAGCTGGAGTCGCTCGCGAGAATTAGACTAAGCACGCGAAATTAGTGTACGTTTGCGCGGAGTATTGTTCTAAGCCGGGCGGCGATTTCCATCGATTCGCGTCCTTGGCATTGATATGTGCGCCAGCAACGAGGCAGCAACGCAGCAACTCCGGGGCCGTAACAATAGCCACGGCAATCAGCGGTATACGCGCTGCACCTATAACGGAACGCCGCCGTTCGACGTTCAGCGAACCGCCGACCGAGTTTCGACCTTTTACTGGCCTCCCCCCTTCCCTCATCTTCGTTCTCGGGGCCAAGAGCTTGAGAAATGTATAAGACGAGCGGCAAGTTCATTAACAAAGTTATACTCGCATAACTTTTTTTATGCTTTTGCGGCTCCGTGTCCCGGGGCGGGCTCTTGTACTTTTTTAAGAAGGGATTTTAAATTCAATTTATCGAATCGCGTCGAGGTCGCCGTTTCTGTGAAGATTTTGTTATGGGGTTGTGGAGGGATCATTGATAAATTTGGTAAATCGATCGGTGTTGAATTAGCAGGGAGAAGAATTTAATAATTTTTCATATATCCCACGATTTCTCTTAAATTTATTTCATACACTATCCCCTTAAATGATTGAATAATTAATTTTCTGATGCTAACCATTACCTACACTTTTATCACAGCTCATACATATCAAAAGGCATCAAATCGGCACCGTCAAGTAGGCCGACCTTACACCCACGGAGACTCTGCAACCTACAATCCCTATTTTGCACGCGTGCCCCGTCGTCAATCGGAAAGAAAACAGCGGACGTCGAGGTGGGGGGGGGGGGGGGGGGGGTGGGGGGGTAAAGTGCGGAGGGCTGCTCGTGCGCGCGCTAGAGTGAGAGAGAGAGGAGTTAGAGCGGCCCGGTGACCCGCTGAACTGCGCGCGTGGCGGCGCTGCGCGGCGGCGCTAACGATTCCGGAAAGCAATAAACTCGGCGTCTCTCCCGCTCGCTCGCTCGCTCGCTCCGCACGTCCCCGGCGAAAAGCGCGAAAATCGATAGGCTTCCCAGCGCGCGCCGCCAGCAGAGAGAGAGAGAGAGAGAGAGAGAGAGAGAGAGAGAGAGAGAGAGAGAGAGCGGCCCCCTATACGACATAGTGGAAAGAGCGAGCGCACCTAGAGAAAAAGCGGCGAGCCCAAAAGCATCGCGCGCACGCGACATCCCGATGACTGATCGAATTCGAGCGGACTGCGCCACCCCCACGGCAAGCGGCTCGCGTCAATCTTCCTTGACGCGTGCGGCTCTGCGGTGCTGTATTCCGTTTCACGGCGACCTTAGCTATAGAAGCGAGTTGGCGAAGAAACGTTTGCGGTTTTCCCAAAGTTGGATGCTATCTAGGTTCGCGAGATAAAAGTTATCGTTCTTAATATAGGTTGAGTAATGGCGATGCAAAAAAGTCGCGGCTGCGCGCTCCGGCGTTCTCCGCTTTTCAGGAAGCCGATTAAATATTTTTCGCGCGCGGCCGAGCCGAGAGCGGGCGCGCTGTCTGTATATAATGAAAAATCGAATCGCCGATCCGAGAGCGGAGAGAGGCTGGAGGGAGCCCCGCCCAGCTGAATTTTAAAGCAAACACGCGTATATATATATACTTTGAGCGGCCGCCGGAGGAACTGGAGTACAATGCGCGGCCTGCGATCGAAGGCCTATATATATATATGTGTGCGCGCTCTGCGTTACCGGGACGTTTAATTATAAAAGAGCGTCGGGAAGGCGCTCGGCACGAGGCTACTTCTCGAAAATGAAGGTGGAAGAAGGCGCTAGAGTTAATGGAAAGAGGACAGTGCTAGTAGGATCCGTAAACGCTACGAGCGACCTGTTTTCGTGGATTTACAATTATAATACGCACGGGAGCGAGGATAGCTTGACGACGTTACTTTTCGGGTGCCTCGCGTGGGCGTATGTCTACACGTTGGCCTGCACCTGTAGGCAATTAACTCAACGGTCAACGGGACCTTTCCTGCGCGCGTAATGGAAGCTCTAATATACACGTCAATTTTGCTCGGTACATCCGAAACTCAAACTCTGAAAAGCGCCTAATAAGCGACTCGCAGGACTAGTTTCAATTGCATCTAAGATACTCTCCTCTCGAGTGGACAAACAAAAGCAATCGATCAGGCTCGCACTGCGCGCCTCTCGAGCGAATTCATTCCACGGTTCGCATATACGACACAACAGAAACAAGCGAGGCGAGCAAGAAAAAAAAGAGAACTCGCCCAACTTGCGAGAGACATAAATAATTGCAATTCGTCGCTCGTATATACGTAGCGCGCTCGACTACACCGAAAGACAGAGGGTCGTCAAGGGGGGGTGGGGTTCGGGGCAGAGTCGAGGAGAGCGCGTGTGGGACAGGAGAGCGGCGGGTGAGGGGGGAGGGGGGGGGGGAGACAAGAGAAAATTGTAGCAGCGTTTGGTTTACGGTTTACGCGAGCTCTGGGAAAATGGCCGTGTTATTAAATCGATCGGCGTGTGCGGTGCGGCGCGCTGCTGCTGCTGCGGCCGCCCCGCTCTGCTGCTGCTGCTCTGGACGAGCGAGCGCCTTCGTGGCTATATATATGGATGTATATACGTTCTGAGAGCGCCGGGATCGGAGCAGGCCTGGAGGACTCTTCATGAAGCTCGGCGCACGAAGAAAAACCGAGCCAAGGGTTTAAACTTTGGCTCGATGGGCGATTTGCTGGTTCTGAGCTTTGTGTTGGTCGCATCGCCTATACAGGACTTGTTAATGTGGAAGAATGGAAGTATGACTGTATCTATACACAAGCATTTGTTGAAACAGCTTATTAAAGAAAAGGTTTTACAACGACATTACAGCTGTGGGGGTTGTTCATAGGCGCGGAAGAAGCGAAAATTTTAGCGAGGCACAAGCCAAGCCGGCGATTAATGAAAAGACGCGTTTCCAGCGGGAGAGACAGAAAGAAACAGTAGCGGGGCGCGCGGGCGGCGCGGAACAAAGAAACGGAGAAAGAAAATAAAAAGTTTAATGGAAAAAGCGCGGGGAGAGCTGGGCCGGCTTCCGGCTGCGGAATATAGATCGTGAGAGTAGAGCTGCTGCTGCTGCTGCTAGTGCTGCGAGGGCGCGCACTGGCCGGGAGAGAAAGACAGAAAGAGAGAGAAAGAGAGAAGGAGGACGACGAGACATCGAACGAGTAGAGCGAGCTCAAAGGAGACGGCGAAAAATGCGAGCCCCCCCGAGCAAGCGAGCACCCTCACAATCGATTGCAATTACAGAATTGAACTCCCCTCCTCCCGGCTATTCGCTTTTACACACACACGTTAGGAGCAGCTGACCCAGGATGTATATACATAGAGAGTAGCGACGAGGTATCGCCCCAGTCGTTAACACTTTTGAGAGGCTACGGTATACAGGTGCTACTTTTTCGTTTTGGTTTCGAGTTTAACGCCGGCTATAAAGTTATAGGTATCTGCGGTATGACCGTGTCACAGTTTTTCGCTGAACAAGTTATTGTTTGATCGTTTTTTTTCAAATCGATTAATGTGTTTGATAGGATTTTGAAAGTTTATTATTAAAAAGACATAATATTTTTTTGATGACTTGACTTTGATAAAATTCCTTACCGAAAATATGTATTCCTTTAGGTAAAAGTTTTTCAATTTATTGCTTTTAATTTTTATCGCGACATACACGCCCGGTAAGATTATTCATCATAAAAACGAGTTTTTATTAATCAACATCCACAATCGAGCAGCAACAACGCATCTGCAGGGCAGAGGAAAAGCTTCAGCAGCAGCCAGCTACAGCTCTAGCTGGCGTAATATTTCGGTGCCTGCTGCAGCAGCGAGCACACAGTCATCCCAGACTTTCGTCCTCTTTGCACAAAGCTATTTTCTTTGGCTCTATATAGCTCGGCGCTCGTCCCCTGCTGCCCCGCACGCGCTCGCTCTCCCGCTTCTGCCAGCCGTCCTTTCGGCTCTTTTCTCTGGCAAAAGGGACTTTTTTGCGCTCGCATTCCGATTGGTTTTAGCCAGGCAGGTATACAGCGGGGAGCGCTCATGGATGACGTAGCATCGACGAGAGAGAGAGAGAGAGAGAGTCGAGGGAGAAAATGAGCGTGACGCAGGCGCAATAGGTCAGTGCAATATGCAAAGTGCACTTGCGCGCGTTCCGTGCGACGAAGCTGACGTGTATATACATGGGTGCAAGTACGAGAATTCTCGGGGCTGCTGAGACGCGAGAGAGCTGTTGGCAAATATTTTCCGAAACGTGTTTTAGGAGGATTATGGACTAAGAATGTGAATGTTCGATCTAAAGGTTCATCGACGTCCAGCTATTTGAGTCTTATTTAGATTATTGAATATAGATTGTTACAGCTCTGACCACCTGTGTATGTCCTCTACAAAATTTGATGTAAACGTTTCTTTATAGGCTGACTTTTTAATACACAAATGCAGTTTTAGCAATGTTATGCAATAATGATGAACTTGCACAAAATTACTTCCAAAAGTACACGGCACGAACTTTTAACAGAGCCTCGTTAATGAAACACATAAATAAACACGATAACTGGTTTAAAAAAAAAGAAAGGCAAAATTGTTTATCTTGCAAAGCCGTAGCCCGAACGTAATTAACAAAAACGCTGCGCAAGATTCACTTTTTCTACAATGCCCCCTTCAGCAAGCATCCAGGGCGAGCGCGCGGCGCATTTTAATTCGGCGATATAGAATCTCTCGAGCCCGTGCGCGCGCTAAGTCGAAACGACTGCGAGAGAGATAGAACGCGCGCCTGCGAGACGAGAGCGAGGCGAAAAGCGAAGAAAAAGAGCAGGCTGCACGGGGAGGGGAAGGATAGAGGCGACGCGACGCGCTTCGCTATATACTATATACCTTCCTCTTTTTTCTCTCCTCTCCCCTTTCTCTCTTTCTGTCTCTCTCTCTCTCTCTGTCTCTCGGAGCTGCTGGCGCGCGCGCGAGTCCGCTATATCTGTATCCATCGAGAAACGCGGACTCGCAGCGCGCAGCATTTTCATCGGGTTTTAAATTAAAACGCGCGTCGAGCCCCGGATGCGCGCTCGCGCTGTAGTCCGGACAAAAGAAAGAAATCTGCCGTTCTTTCTCTCTCTCTCTCGCTCGCTCTGCAGATGTATGGAAGCGTGCGCGCAAGGAAAATCGAACGGGTTGCACGGCCGCGTGCAGCGCCGGGAGAACAGAGATTCGGCAAATTATTGAGGGATTACAAAACTCGCTTGGATTTCTGCCAAAAAGTTACGATCGCCGTAAAGATCGTCCGTAATGAAAAGCTAGGCTGCTGTCTCTATATACATACAACTAGTTCGCGTAAATCAATCTAGACTTGTCTAAAAGTCGCCTAAACCAATGGCAAAGACAAACGCGGGATCGTAAAAAGCTTATCAGCGAGCTCCCGTGGCAGAATAAGAAGAAGCAGCGTCCAAGCCAGCAATCCAGCCCGATCCGCCTAAGGCTCGCGCGCGCAGGGGAGATTAATAACGTCGATTCAGCCGGGCCGATAAAGCGTTTTCAGCTCTCGCGGCGCAAAGAGAAAGGAGGCTGGCTCTCGTTGCTGCAGCAGCGGCAGAGCGGCAGCAGTGGCGGCTCTTTCCGCGTGTGTATATCTGTTTGCGCGCGCTCTCGGCCGAGGGGCGCCGGGGATGAGCGCTTGGGAAAATGTCTCCCGCTCTCGCGCGCGCGTCCAGGCTCGCACTCGTGCAGAGAGCAGCGAGCGAGAGAGAGAGAGGACGCGGGAGAGGAAAGAGGAGACGGAGGTGAGGTGGCAATCAATAAATATACAGAGAGGGAGAGAGAGAGAGAGAGGCGCTAGCGCATCGCCCAGCCAGCTCTCTCGCTCTCGCTTGCTCCCTCTCGTCCGTTTCGTCGTTCTTGTCGCTTCTCCAATAAACCTCCACTCGTTCTCTCCCTAACCAACGTCTCGCTCTCGCCCCGCCGCTGGATGTACAAAGAGAGAACTGCGACGCCGAATATATATGTATATATACGCTTCGCCTCTCTATCTCGCTCGCTTGCTCGCTGCCGAGGCTGCACAGTATACATAGCTAGAGAGAACTGCAGCATCACAGCGCGTGCCTCTCTCTCTCTCTCTCTCCCTTGGCGCGCGCGCGCCAGCGGCCGCCTCTAGTCGCGGCGGAGATCCCGAGCAGCCAGACAATTTTCCCGAGAGCTAATTTGCCTAATTAATCGCCTATTCCGCGCGTAGGAACGCTACAGCATCCCTTAGCGCGGACGCGCTGTAGGGACGTAGCTTGGACGCCCGCTGATCCTTATTTTCTAAAATGCTTGTATATGCTTGATGTGTCTTCGTCATGGTTAATGTCCAACTGTCAGTTTAGCCCTCCAAAAAACGACTGCTCCCTTTCTAAATTCTAATTCTCCGGTTGGACTCCGCAAATTTTAGATCCGCTACTACTATAGACCTTAACTTTTCCTTAACCAAGCGAAAAACATCTCCAAGCTTATTTACTGCTACCTCGGCGCGCACAAACACATATATACTAGTGTATACACCCTAGCTGCAGCTCGCGCACTCGATAGAGCGCGTCGGCCCTGCCGGCCCGGAGGTCGAGAGCTATATAACCGAGAGGACGGAAGCTGCGCTCTTATTCCTCCGCTGCAGAGAAGCAAAAGGTGCACGCGAGCTAGATGAAAGAAAAAGAGGCGCGCGCGCTGAGAAAGCTTTCGCGCTGCAGCGGAATAAAACCTGGGGGGCCGTCGAGTGCGCGCGCGGGGCATAGAAAAGCCCAAAAGAGGCAGATGCGTGCGGCAGCGCGGGAGAGTGGAAAAGCCAAGTGGAAATTACGCCGCAGCAGTGTGTCATGCATCGGGCGCCCATCGACCTTAAAAATAATCCACGACGAGATATGCTGTCTTAGAGGCAGGAGCCTCGCGTCGCTCCAGGCTGCTCGTGCCAATCTAGGCTCTCTCGCTCTCTCCAGTCATCTTATAGAAATCTAAAAATCTCCCGCTGCTGCAGGGCTAGCAGTGCACACAGTGAGAGGGAGAGCCGCAGAGTTGGCTTATACGCGAATTCGTTAGAATAGAGCCGGGTTGCTGCTCTGCGCGAGTGTGTCGGAGAATTCGAGGCTCGAAGCGCCAGCGGTATTTCTGTCTGCGCGCAGAGGGACGCGAGAGAGCAGCGCCGCTGCCGCCGCTATCTCGCTCTCTCGCTTTCGGAAGGCCGTGCTATTTGCGAAGCGCGCATCGCCGCGCCTGCCTCTCTCTCTCTCTCTCTCTCTCACTCGTTCGCTTCTCTCCCTCTCTCTCTCTCTTTCTCTCTGTGTATCCCCTATATGCGCCAACTATATTCGTTGAATTACTGATCGCGCGCGCTCGGAGATGGGATTGCCGAGTACAATTCTGGACGCTCGATATACGCGATTGTTCTCCCGGCCTCTCTCTCTCTCTCTCTCTCTCCCTCTATATACGTGTGCGTTAGCTCGTCTATGTCTCCGCGTGTGTGTGTGTGTATGCAGGAGGATCGAACACGAGCGGCCGAAAGCGAGCAAAGGTAGCGTGCGGGTATTCTTGGAACGCTGCTCGTGCATCGTGGAGGCAAGTGTGTGTGTGTGCGGCTTGCGGCTCTTCTCTCTCTCGGTACGGCGTTATTAATTTTCGGCTCTGTATTTTTATACTGCTTTGGAATATCGAGTTTAGAACGCGCAACGTTAAGGAAGGGAAAAAGTCGACGGTGACTGGGTATAGTGGAAAGATGATTAACGATGGCGGTGTGCATATAAACGTGCCTTTATATCGCTTACCTAACGAATAATTGCACACAAAAAGCTTTTCCATTTTCTTCGGCTCGCGCTATTATTAGTGGATATTCATCGATTCTATTCAGACCTTCGAGCCATTAACTTTTATTCGAACCCTTGCGATGCATTAGCCGTTTAGCAAACAAGCTATCGCGAGCCATGATTACACTTATAAAAATGAAACTATAAACGAGAATAGTATAGATATTGAAACTTACCACCGAAGAGAGCGGTGGGATCCAGCAAGGAGTTGGCCTGATCCGCCTGGAGATGGTCGGGGGTGGAGGTGGCGCCCGGCGTAACAGTCGCCTCACCGCCGCCTCCGCTGCTTCCACCTCCGCCGCCCGTCGCGGAGTTCTCCTTCTCCATGCCAGTCCCCTGTAACAGAGAAATAGGCCGGATTAACTACACTGCCGAAATCTCACTACTTTATTATAAATTTAAGCGCCCAGCGATTCATCTGCTTTCCTCATCCGAACGGAGAAACTAATTTTTCCGCGCGACGGAATTAGAAACGCAAATATTTTTCTATTTTAATTGTGGTGCGCTCAAGAGAAGCTGAACAGCCAAGCGAAATAGCGCGAGTTTAAAGATAAATTATCCGCGAGCTCTCGCGCGCTGTTCTTCTATGCGACGCTCTCTTTCTCTCTTTTCCGGCTGTATATATACCGCTTGCAAACTGCTCTGCCTCCAAGGCAAAAGGGAGCGGGTCTATATAGACTGCAGCTCTCGGCAGCGCTGTGCGTTCCTTCGTGCTTTTCGTCCAATTCAGACTTTAGGAAAATAGGTTGTGATAAAACGATCGGTCGAGGAGCAAAGTTTCGACTGCTCTCCAAGTAATTGCGGTACTGCCGCACAATACTTGAGTTTATCAAGCTCGTAGGGGTGCTTCATTCATTTGAGAATCATCAATGCTGATTGATACGGCTTTTTCTATACTCGAAAAATGTTTATGAATTATTAAAAGCATTTAATGGATGATTGAGGATTCAGAGAAAAAAAAATAAAATAAAAAAAAATTCATCATAAATATTAATTAATGGATCTCGCTCGTGACAATTAATTACTAATCTTTCACAGGAGATCGAGCTCGCGTTCACGGTGTTTGTCTTTATAGTGCTTTAAATAAAGGTCGTCCTCCCCTCCACCGCCCACTGATTTCCCCTCCGATGCTTCAATCAGCTGACTGAAAGTCACTCCCGCTCTCTCCCGCCCCCCTCCCTCATGCTCTCTCACTCTCTCTCCCTCTCTGCCCCTTTGGCTACTCTATCCAGCGGTTCTCCCACCACGATCCAAGCGTTAGTTCCAGCTGTTGTATAAATATATGTACGCTGTAACAACGTTGAGTCAGGTTAGGCTTGGCTTGATCAGGCTCGACTGTGTATCGTTTTTTATGTCGCCTCGGGATAGTCATATTTCAGAATTTATCGTACTTTTTAATGAATTGTTGCCTTATAAGTATCTACTTTCCGCCGAAATAAACAGCTTTTAAAAACACTTTTCAAAACAAAAAGGCGTATGAAACATTTACTCCAGAACGAATGCCGGCAAGAAATGAAAACAAAAAAGGAACGAGCCAGATTTCAAAAGGCAGGCCGAAGTAGCGAGCGAATAATCGATCGGAGAGAGAAAGCTTGAACGAAAGGTCAAGCCGATTGTGCACTCGTCGAGTAGCCACATACACATCACACATATCCCCGAGTGCAGAAGCTTTGAGGGCAGGTGTGCTGCGGCCGCGACTCTGACGTTTCTCTCGAATTTGCATTTCGCGCACGGCGCGCGTACGGGCTTCGATTTTGAATAGCCGCGAGATTTGCCGGCTTGGCGGTGCAGCAGCAGCGGCAGGCGCGAGCACAAGAAGTACAGTTCGTACGTGCGCTCGAGAGCGCGGAGAAGCTAGAAGAGGCGGCGTAGACGTGTATATACATTGATCCGAAGGAACAGCTTGGCCTCGTCACGGCTCTAGCTCTCTTACATACCGCTCGAACAACGAATATCGTTGAACGTAAAATTTGCAATTAGAGCTGGGATAAAACATCGGAGAGCGCGGGCCTGAGCGCCGGGAATTCATTAGCGCGCGAGCTAGCGCAGGCAGCTGCGATAGAAGTTCAGCTTGTGCTCGCTCGCTCGCTCGCTCTCTCTCTCTCTCTCTCCTTTGCTGCCGCTTTGCTCCGTTCTCGGATCCTACGCGCGCTGAAAAGCAAAAGAGATAAAGAGCCTTGCGCTCGCGCAAAGCGAGAAAGAGAGCGTCGCGGCTCTCTCTCTCTTTCTCTCTCGGGCATTATGGTTAGCGTATAGCTGGCGACCCGGATAGAGAGAAGATACGACGCTCGCGCTGAGCGCCACTGTGAGCGAGCGAGCGAGAGAGTGAGACAAGGAAAAAGCGAGCCGGGCAAAAGCGAGATGCCGAGAGCAGCGGCAGCGAGAAACAGAGAACGAGCGAACGCAGCGCAGCGCGGCAATCAATACGGAGAGCCGAGCCGCCCGAGCACAAACCATCCCCCAAAGCAGCAGCAGCAGCAGCAGCAGCAGCACCAGCAGCAGCTATCCTCGTTTCTTTAACTGCCTGGCGACCGACTGCCGAGTAAGAACTGAGGCCCGCAAGAGCGGAAGAGGATAGAGAGGATGCGCTGTTTTGACATTCGGATGTTGTGCGATGCGTTGAGGTTTTTCGAGTTTGTGCTTTAGGAGGGGGTCTGAGTGATTGGCGTGGCAGGGATATGTTTCATCGATAACGTGAGGTGTAGTTATGATACGCTCGGGCAATGTTATTCAATTTAGAGCTAGTTTGGATTGGATAAGATAGAGATAGAGTTAAAGTTTAACGAAGTTATGAAAAAGTTAAGTATACTACTATTCTCTGATATGAGACTTTAAGAAGTTTTAAATCGTTTAATTATTTTAAAAGGTTGATTTCATTACTTGTATTTTGCCACTTAAACTACCGTAAAGGCTTCCGAGAGAATTAATTTATTCAGCTGCAGCGCAACCTTAGTTCTCGTATAATTACATCATACTCTGCCGCTACATTAATACATACGCACGCACGTGCATCGTATATGTCTGTTTGTGTCATTATATTCATTAAGTTCCATACGTTGCTCCAAATCAAATGAAAACATTCATTGCACTCAATAAACAAAAGAAATCAGAAAGAAAAAAGCTCGTATATACTCACAATTAGTTACACGGCCTCAACTCATAGTTAATGTCGTTTCTGTGTAGTTTCATCACACCTGGAACAGAAAAAGATTATTCAATTAGTCCAATGCCGATTGCCAATGGCAGCCTTATCAGCTGACGCGTATTTAGAATTTCCTCAAAAGATCAGAACTATCGACTACGCCATGGCTATAAAGGGAAAAGCTAGGAGGGATCTTGCGAGGGTGTAGACGACAAGGGCAAAGCAAAGACCGAATACATATATACGAAGCTCAAGGTTCAAGCTCCCTTTGGGTTATCAGCGTTAATTCATTAATTAATAGCAGTCTCCTTATCAGGTATCTCGGTCTCGCTCTTACGCACAGTGACTGCGTATACGTCGATGCGATAACGAGCGAGACTCAGTCCATCGGGCACGCCGAGCATCAACTATATTATACGCCAAGTTGAGCGAGATTCGAGCTAACTTTATCAATCTATTACGCGACTGATAAAAGCTTGTAAATAAATAATAACACTATTATAGCTTTGTATTATATCGTTTAACTTCTGATTAAAATCTTTATTGACTTATTATGACTTCGGTTAATAAAACATTTGCAGAAACTTGGTTGATAATTGAATGTTGGACTTGAAAATGTCCCATTGACCAAGTAAAACAATTCAATTCGACAATAAAATCTTTCTATAATAAAATGTACATATTTTTTTCTATTTTCAACTCCCTCGAAAATCTCTCGAGCGGCTCAGCCAACCGAAAATCCAGTCCACGGAAAACAATTTATTTCCCCGCGCGCGCAGTCCCGCTAAAATAATTTCATCCTCCGCGCAGGTGAATCATTCGCAGCATAAAGGATAAACAAAACAAAGCCGCCGGCAGGCTCGAAAAACCTCGAGTTCGCAAAATAAAAGCAGCAGAACGCGCGCGCGCTCGCGCAGTGCGTCTGGAAAGTTGGAGCGAGATTAATCCAGACCGAGCGAGAGAGCCGCAGCGCTCTCGCAAGCGACGTCGACAGATCAAAGACGAGGACGGATCCGTCGATTCGTCATAGGTCTCGGGGCACAGCGGTGCGCAGCTCGGCCGCTCTCGCAGGCTATACAGAAAGAAAAGATGGCGATGCCGAGAGCGAGTGACACACGCGGCGCTACGCTGTGCCAACAATTTTTCACAGCAGCGAGTTTTTCGCGTATACGACTCGGTGCGCCGGCGTATTCGGATATTTTTCAGCGAAGGCTGTAATGTCGGGTTTGATGTTGCTTCTTATGGTCTTATTTTCGGCACGATAGATTTCCGATATTAGTGACTAATTTATGGGGTTAGGGGAAAAAATGATGGAGCGACGAGGTGGAGAGAGAGTGAAGAGTGCGCCAAAGTTGATGCAGTGTATACATCCGATTGATTTATCTACGATGAGGGAGAGCTATTAATTATTTACAAAGTCTATTAAGATATGTAAATAGCCGGGTTTATAAATAGGATAATTGCGCGGCGGGAGTTATCGCTGATATAATAATAGCGCTCTCTCGCTCGCTCGCGCTCTGCCTATGAGCGTGTAATTACGTTGTTCGTGGCAAGCGTATCGACACGCCTGAGACTTGTAAAGATGCTTCGATTTGATTATAGCAATTGTAAAAACTATCGCAGTGCCTTCTCCCTCTCTTTCTTCATCTCTTTTCTTATAAGAAGCATTGATGTTTAATGTGAGTATTCCTAAATGCCAATGTTAAATTTTCAACTATCTGATGTATTGTGTTAAAGTTATTTCATATTTTTCATCACTTTTAACGAACTTCTTTCCTTTAAGGATAAATATAATTGTAGTTAAAAGATAAATAAGAGCTTTTACAGAAAACTAGTAAATAACAAAAATTTATCTAAACTGAAAGCCTAAGAAAATCTTCGACTTGCATGCATTTCTATTGTTTTTTAATATAATTATTAACATTAAATTTTACAGTTCTAATTTAAACTTTAAAAATATCTACAGCAACGAATATAGTTAATTGTATATGAACATTCAATACTTTAGAGTCTATATATTTAAAGTGTTATAATAAATTGTTGGAATAATTGTTTTTTAAAGTTACAAAATATACTTTATTTCTCTTCATTAATCAGATAAAAAACTTCATGTTTTGTGAAAGTGCAAGTAATTTCTTAAACTTATAATTCTTGAAGTACGAAGTGTGTGTATTTGTAGAAAAGTTAGCGTTAACGATCAGTAAGTAGTAGTAATCATGTCAAACAGTGTATTTGTATTACCATAATCGATACTTGCAGTCGAAATATATATTAAACATTACATAATTACATTCGAATTAATTTAACTTTTTATTACAGTTAAAATGTTGTGATATTTTTATAGACAAACAGATAAGATTATTAGTACTGTATATTTTATAATCAATATAATTATTTACGTTTTAATTACTCATTTGTTTTTTTTTATTTAAAGTAGCAGAGTAAGCGGGAAAAAACAAATGTGCCAAGAAGATTTTATTTTATGACTTTAAAATAATGAGAATTATCGCCTTTAAAAAGTACAATAATTACATAGTGATCTTGAAGAAAAGGATTGAAAGTCTAATTGAAAGGTACTAAGTTGTATTTTATAGGATGACCATTACTGCAGTTTCAGTATTCATATTTTTTTCATATAACTTTCTCACTAGCGTTTAACCAATATAACAAATTCTAATTTCCAATTATTTATTCCAGTAAAATGACAATCTATAAATCATTTATTGGGATAATTTTATCGATAAAAAACATTGTCGAATGAAGTATATTTATATTAGTATATTTATAGAATTTTCTAATGCATATGTATAATTAATCTTAATAACCGTTACACACGTGATAAAATTGCTCTTATAATAAAATAAATAGTGTTTTAAAAAATTAATTTGAATTGATTTGAAAAGTATGTAATCTAAAAGAATTTATTTAAATTGAAAAAGAAACAATAATAGTAAAGACTTCAACGCTTTCAAACCCGACTTTGTTCTAGAAATGATGTAGTAGTAATTTATGATATTTTAAGCTTTTGCAACCCACACATAAAAGAAACGTGTATTTTTTTCTTATATATTGAGATATTACCATATCTTTAAAAATATATTTCTTTAGTTGAAAAATATATTTGACACCATAAGCGTGACCATTTGTATTAATTTAGAATCATAATTTTCACTTATCTTTAAAAAAATGATTGAAAATTTTTTCTCTCTATTGTGATGGACATAAGGTCTGAAAGGGTCGAAAGGCTGAAGTTTAATACTATTAATAAAGCTTTAACAGTATCTTATTTATAGTGTACGTGGGGTAACTGAAAAAAATGAATAAATTGAATAAAAAACTCTTTTAAAGGCTATTTCAATTTGATTCTATTAGCTACCAGTTAGGAAAAACAGAGTCCCGATAAAATGTCATTGCATCAAAACTATATTACAGACTAACAAGTATGAAATTTTGAATATTCATCAAAATTTAAGAAAAAAAATACACGAGTAAATGTTGGAGATGAAAAAGCGAGCTGGTGCAGGCGCAAGAGGGACGCTGGGACTATGGCCGAGCGCGAAGGCTACAGGTCAAGGGGTTAGCGGCAGTCGATCCATTATTAGGTACTTTCCTGCATCCATTATTCAGGAAGTGTAGCTGGAGTTGCCTGCGCGCGCGGTGCACACGCTTACAGCAGGCTGGGAGGTTAGCTTTGTATGATAGCCCGAGAAGCAGCTGAGGGATAGGCGTAACGGGTGTATTCTTTATCAATACCATCTAATCAAGCATTATTAGACTTAGATTTTGTAGGGAACAACTTTCGAAAAGTTCAGTCATTTTGGGCTAGTGTGATGATGGCGAAAGTATGTTGAGTCGATTATTTAGAGTTTTAGCGACTAGCTCTATACAATATCGTATACGTTACAGAGGTTCGTAACTGGTACTCTGTATAGGAAACTATAAGTAATTCGATAACAACCTGTAATCTTTGAGACTTTAGAAGTTTAGAGCATCAGCTCAGAGCTGATTCAAAATCTGACGTTAAACAAACGACGATATACATTAACTGAACCAGTTATTGTCAATAACGAATGCAACTTGAAAATTTCTCCTCGATTCCGTCAGGATAAGGAAGCATTATATTCCAGGCGTACCGATAAAATCAACCACCATAGCGTCCCGGCCTTATCTCCGCGCTGATACTATAATTCAGACAATTCGAAAACCGCCGGCTAGCCCGTGTCCCGGCAGGGGAAAACCGCATCCGAAAAGGGAGCCTCGTGGCTTGTTGAGCGAGAGGATGGGGGGAGGCCACGTAATACAGCCAGCTGTCGCTCCTACGTCGGGGCCCTTCTCGCACATGCGCTCGCTCGCTCGAGAAAGATCACGTTTCAAAGCTTTCAATGGCTTTAACGGAACAATACAAGCGCGCCTGTGTGCGCGCACGTCTTTGCTCTCTGCGTTTTCCCGAAAACCCAATCGACACAACTCTTTGCGCAGTAAACGGCTTTGCGCGAATTATCGCGATATACACAGGCAGGCGGGCCTTGTACCTGCCCCCCCCCCCTCTTTTTCTCTCGGTTGGGGCGAGAAAGAGAGAGAGAGAGAGAGAGAGAAAGAGCGGTAAGCCAGTGAGACGAACGTGCTCTCTGAGAGAGGAAGAGCAAAGGCTCAAAGTAATGGCGCACTTACGCACGCGCGAGAAGCACAGTTGGAGCGGTACATATATATACGTATGCAGAAGCCCGCGCTCATTAGCCGCGCGCTCGCTGCAGCAGAGAGAGAGAGAGAGAGAGACGAGTAACGCAAGCAAAGCGACGAGCCGAGTGTGCAATCGAAAGATATAGCTAGCCGCCGTCGTACCGCTGTAGTTTGGCCCCGCGTGTAATTATGTTTCGCGCCAGGCCCGTGGAATCTTATAATCCTCGGGCGCGTGCACGGCTAAGAAGTCGCGGAGGCAGCGAATAAAAGAAAGCTGTACAGAGGGACAGAGAGTGAGAGAGAGAGAGAGAGAGAGAGAGAGAGAGAGAGATAGGGAGAGGAGGGAGAGTCGGGGTCCGAAAAAGGATTGCTCGAAAGAGAGCTCGCTCGCGCACCAGCAGAGGTGTATCCCCCGCGTTAAAAGCGTTACCAGCGTGCACATAACAGCTGGCTTGCTGTGTGCGAGCGTGCATGTACGTATACATCAGAGAACTTGGTTTCTCTCTCGCTCGCTCTCTGTATGTGTGTGTATATCAGCCGGGAGAATCGGTGCGCCGCGCGCGCTGCAGCGCCGATTATTAATCACGTTCCACGTTCGCGCACGCAGCTGAGATCGCTGTCTCTCTCTCTCTCTGCCTCTCTCTCTCTCTCTCTCTCTCTCTCTCTCCCTCTCGACTTTCATTGCGGGCGCAGATCGATACGCGCGAGCTCGTATACGAAGAGAGCTCGGGTGGGGCAGAGTGAGAGAGAACCGCTCGAAAGGGCAGAGCGAGAGAGAGAGAGAGAGA
>JAPYZA010008780.1:0-11156 GCA_030522685.1 Eupelmus azureus | reverse complement strand
TCCATTTCTAAAACCAAAACGGAAACTACCAAACTTTCAGACCTCGATCTCCGCGCAAACCGATCTCTCAACGAAAAGAAGATACGCAAAAATCGACCTCTCGGATCTCTCCGATCGCCGGATAAAAAAATCCCCCCTCCCCAAGAAGCCCATCGCCGAGAGAAGAAGAAGGAAGCGGGCATGCGGGATCGATAAAATCGTCCTCTGTCCCTGGGGACAATCGTCGTCCGGCTCGACTTTCTCCCTCTCTCCTGGACGAGCCGAGATTATGCGGAGGGCTCGCTGCTGGCGCAGCGACCGATCTGGCCTCTTATTAGAAAACGGCTCGATTCTGCCCGGAGAGGAGTCGATCGCGATCCAGGACGAAGGAGGCCGAGGCTGTTATATATAGAGGAAGGCTGGAGAGCTGAATAGCCGAGAGAACGAGTAAGCCGGGATTATTGGGAGTATGTGCGCGGATGGGTTTGGGATTAGAGTGTGCTGTTACGGAGATCGGTATTTCGTTTTTCCGGAGGGGGTTGGAGGGTTAGTTTCTTTTGTGATGGTTTTTTTTTGTTAGAGGTTAGGATTTCGAGTACTGGAATTAAGCGCTGATTAAACGCAAGATTCTTGTTAATTGAATACGTGTATGAAAGTACAAGTAAACGCGAAACTAAATGCAATACATCTAGTTAACGATCACACACGCTGAAAGCAAGATTTATTAATCCTTTCTTTAATGCCTCAAATTAATTAAACAAATTGACCACGCGCGCGCCCATAATCGCAATCATTCATTCGAAAACGAAATATCCGACGCGTTGCACAATGCGTGTGTGAGAAAGCCTTTACCTAATTAGCATCTCGCGCCGCACAACAGCCGAGAGTCGCGCGATAAAATTAGGCCAATAAATTATTCTAGGAGCCGATGTGCCCGATAAATTCGCGCTTATTAAATTCGCTCTCGCGCGAAACAAACGGCGCGTTGCGCAACCCATTGAAAAGTTTCGAACTTGAGAGCCGAGCACGGAGGAAATAAACTCGCGCCGACTCGCCATATACGGAGATGTAGGACGTAAGAGGTTGCGCGCTCTCTCGCTGGTTCGATCGTGTATACGTGTTGTTGGGAGAAAAAGTTTCTGCATTGAAGCTCGTCCCTTCATTTTTTTTTACTTTTTGGTGGTGTGTAGCGGAGATAAATATTGGATGTTGCGTTTTTGGACGATATTAATTCGGGATGATTAATGCCGTGGATGCGGCTCGTTAAGTTTTTGGCTTGCTTCTGTGTGTGGACAATTAAGTGTTTAAATATATGTTTGATGGAGGTAGGAGATCGCGGGGAGGGTTGGATCGGATGGGTTGAATAATTTGTCGAGCGATGATCTTGAGTGGGATTATTTTAGTTTCTGTTGTTTTTTTCTTTTGTTTTTGGTTTGAAGTGCAGTATTATGGCAGGACAGTGTTTTATTGGGAGTCGCATGAATTTTCATCATCGATATAATCATTTTCGATTGAGAATTTCGGTGTTCATAAAACGCAACGCTGATTAAACTTTAAACTGTACTTGATTACGCAAGAAAAATGCCGGAATAAAAAACTATTAATTTACAACAAATTAAACAAAATTAATGATCGTCATAAAAATACTTAATTTCCGTAACGCAAACCGTATACTCTAATAAAGTACGATATCACTCAACCGGAATTAAAACTTAATTGCAACACCGCGCTACGCTTTATTGAAATTAACACGAGAAATTCTACTCAAGCAGTAAACCTACTTTAATCCAATTAAAGTCCAAAAACGCATCCACTATTATATTATTAAACAATCTACAAAAGCCAAACTATTCCTTGATTAAACATTTCTCGCTCAGTATAAGCACACTCCGCCCGCTCTAAATTCCAAAACAAAGCGCTCACGTCAAGCCCTGATCCATCCAGCCTAGGCAAATCACATCGACAGCAACGAACCTCTTCGAACAAACGAAATCGAGCCCAGCCAAACCAATACAATGGCAATCACGTGCACGGGACCACCGCCGCTGCCGCCCGGCAAGCGGTTTCTGCAGCGAGCCTCGCGTCGTCTGCCCGTCGGGCCGACGTACCGGAGCTTTCGTGACCCCAGCCTCGAGGCCTGGATACCAGCGGGCAAGAGGCTGCCGACGCCGCGTGGCGCCGAGGACGACGAGGACGACGTCGACGATATCGACGGATTCGACCTCAGCGGCATCAAGCTCACCGACGAGCCGGTTTATCGGTTAGATATTTGGTGTTTTGGAGATTGTTATGAGGGTGGAATTGAGGTGAAGGATGAGGAGGTTGATTTTTTGATGGTGCTTTCGTTGAGGGGATGGGAGGTTGGGAGTTGTTGGAGATTAAGATAGTGTATTTGTTTTGATGGTTGTTTAATGTGGATGAAATTTTGTGATCAATTTTTTAAGAAAGTACAGTTTTATTCAAATGAAAATTTGGCTATGTTTCCCGAACAGATAATCAAATGGGTCGCCTAATTAGTCAGAATTACCTAGCCAGGTTGTCTCATTATTAATACTGCCGTTGTTGGTTAGGCCCTAATTAGGACCTAATGAAATTTCAAAGATTCGGCTATCTAATTAAATTCTATTGTGAATTGATAATTATAAAATATATTATAATATAGAAACATTTGGAAATGAACTTAATTTCTTTTTTAATTAACCAACATATATTTCATATCTGTAGGATATTTTAGACTCTACTAAAGTCATAAACTTTATTTTATTCAAACACCAACCCAGCAAAACTAAAACCAACAAAGCAACCATCAACACCCCAACACCCAAAACAAAAGCACCACCGAAAACCCCCACCTCACCCACCCCCACCCCACCAAAAAGAAAAACAAACCCACCACCCCCCACCCCCCCAAAAAAAACAGCGTCGGCAGCAGACCAGCCGTGAGCGAGCGCAGCAGCATGTACTACTCGGCGAGCGCGTCGACGAGCCCCGCGCGCACCCCGACCATCCACCGCAGTCCTCGGACCAGCAGGGCCAACCTGTTTCGCAGCCAATCCGAGGGAAACCTGGCCGCGGCCGCGGCGGCCGGGAAAAAGCAGCAGCGGGACCAGCAGCAGGCCGGCTTGGGCAACCTGATCGCCACGCCTCTGGATCGCTGCATCCGAGCGATTTACGGTAGCTGGCGCAACCTCATGCAGCGTAAGTCTCCTATCTCTCCTTCTGTTCCTCGTAAAGCGAGCGGCTTTTGGCTCTGCGCGCGACGCCGAGAATGGAAGCCAGACGGATAGTGGTTTTCTGCGTAAGGCCGCGCGCCGGGTTTTATTGCTATGGGAGCGAGCGGGGATGCGGCCCCGATGAGGTGAACTCGAGAATTGCGCAAGTGCGGGGGGGACGGATGTTTGTTGGCTAATCGGGTGAGGTGATTGCCTTTTTAGCGTTGATGATTGTTGAAGGAGGAGAGGGGTGGATTTTTTTGGGATGTGTTTGAGTGATTGGGTTGTTTGTTGGAGATGTTATGGAGAGTTTTGTATTCGTTTGTTGTTGAGTGATGAGTCGAATGAATGAACTTTTTACATAATTATTACCAAACCTTTACAACCTTTATCAAGCGTACCAGTACCAATGATACACCAAAACTATCATACTCATCCCACGCTCTAAAAAAGGCAAAAAAAATCTTTAATCAACCTCGAATCCCATGCGGATCGAGCAGTGTGCGTCACGCTCCATCATCAACTCGCTCTCCACAAACAGCGTAAAAATCCAAGAATAGCCCGAACCCATAGCAGCATCCACCTCCCATTCGCCTCGCAGCTCTTTCTCCATCAAAGCACACGCGCCACACTTTAACTCACTAAACCCTCTCCTTGCCCGCTTTTTTTCCTTTTTCGCCAATAGCCGTCGCAACTCGCAGCCGCGCGACTTTTCATTCGCTCGCCGACACGCGTCGGGCGAAGTAGTTTTCCTATCTCTCGCGCGGCACGCAGATAAGGCCCCTTTGGCAAAGAAAAAAATCCATAGGAACGAGGAAGTCGGCGGAACACGTGGGGGAACCAGCGAGTGCGATTTTTTCGAGCGCCTTTTTCAGGCGCGATTTTTTCCTGCCGGTCGATCTCTCGCCCGTTGTCGATCGGCTCTCGGCGCAGGGATATTTATAACTCGGCTGGATTTTATACACGGGCGAAGAGAGTTTCGAGGGGCGATTTTTCCTTTGTGCAGAGCTGGAATTATGAGGTTTCCAAGCGCGGACGTACCGTTAGAGAGCCAAGTATTTCTCGGTTACGTGTAAGTACAAGCAAATGGCATGTGAGTTTGTGTGTGTGTACTGGGTAGCCCTGATGTGTGTGCTTTGATCGAAATTTATGATGGCTGTAAAAATGTTTAGTCGGGGAATTATACTTGGAAATGGCGTTTTATTAAATCCGTTGACAAGGTTGAGAAATTTTTGAAAAATAATTTACAATCCCGGGTACACGGGGAGGCACTGCCGCGCGTGCCTGCTTTTTCGCAGAAATGTTAACGTCGAGCAAGCGGCAGTTAATCATATTTAGAATTGTTGAGAGAAAGATTTTACGCTTTTTTATGGAGGGAAAATTATGCTGATTTTCTGGAAAAGATTATCAGTGTGAGTAATGTTTTTGCTATGAGCAATTGAGAAAACACACGTGTTTAAATTTCACTGACTGTAATAGTAAAAACATCCGAAAAAACAAACATTCCAACAAGTTTTTCCAAAAAAATTTACCGCTACACAGAACGGTTCTATCCTCCCTCCGAAAAAACCACAATTTACGATTCAATTAGAGCAATCACAACGCAGGTCACATTAAACCAGCAACCCAAAAAACACACGCAGCTGATTATGATTTATTCGTTTATTTGTCCCCACGACTCCCGGCAAATGGCTTCATGGAGCCGCGGCCATCAAATCGCCGTCATCAATTTATCATTTACAGGGCTCCCATCGCAATATCAACCTAGTAAATCACAATCACCCGTGGGCATCCTTCGGCTTAAATCTTCCTCGCGGCTGGCCGGCCTACATCTCACCTGGCGCGCTCTCGGGCCGTTAAAGCGGCGTTTCCCGTACGAGCGCGCATATACAAAAACACGATAATCACGCGAGGGCGATTAAGATTTTGATCTTCCGGCAGTGCGGCATTTCGCGCCCTGTGGAACGAGCAGCTCGCGGCGCTTGTGTGCACAAGGGAGCGAGTGTCTTGCTTACAATCAGGATGATTGCAGCGCAGGGTATAACAATTCTAAGCTTGGCTTCCGATGTGAGAGCTGGCTCTGTGCGCGAGAGCGGCGAGGAGGAAAATTTCAAGGGAGATTCTAATTGGTGAGGTGTCGAGGGAGATGGTTGTATTAGAGTCTAGGTGAGAGTGGCTTTATGTTGGTGGGTTGTGATGGGTGAGTGTCTGATGAGAGTAGAGTGTAGGTGTTTGGTTTGGGGAAGAGCAGACGGTGAAACGATTTGTGAATTGGTTTTTTTGCCAATGATATCCTGAGTTTGGTTATTAAAATGATACAATTATTATTTTTATATAAGGTTGACTTGAGCATGATTTTAATATTTATTGTTTTCTTTTATTTCAGGTAAGTTTTCAATATTTAGACATTTTGTCAAGCAGATGTAGAGGGTGAGTGTTGACATGTATTTTTCATTACTCCTATTCCTAAGATTCTAATTACACCCTTACAAGTAAATGATTTTAAAAGCATCAAGGTGCACAAAGTCAGTTGATAACATATGCATTACAACATAATTAACACCTTTACAAACTAATCATTTATCGAATCAACTTTTTACAATTGAAATAGTGAGAGCTTCCTCCATCCTATATCTTAATTGATTACCATTACTTTTCTCCTATTTGAATTCTTTTTAAGTTCCGTACACCTTATTCATAATAAAAGTGAAAAATTTCATAAAATTATTTTAAACTAAATATATTGATAATTGATAAAAAAAACATTACAAACCTTCCTCTACGAGGAAGCAAAATTGTAAGAATATTTTCATACCCTCACAAAACTCTCTATACCCATTCACCATAAAACAATTTCAATCGCCTCCACATGAAATATTCCGATCCATCAACCGCTAAAAACCTCAGCAACAATCCAGCACGAAAAAAAACCCAGCGCAAAAACTCGAACGTTAAAACCCAGCTCGGCCCGACCGCAGCTCAGAAAAAAAGCGGCGCGCGCTCCACTCTCCCATATTCAGCGAACAATTTAATAAGAACATTTTTCCAGGTAATAATGCACGGCCGCGGAATGAAAATCATAGTTCCAGGGAATCCGAGCGCTCGTCGCGCGCGCAACAGCACCAGCGCTGTATTCCCCCACACATACATCATACAGACAACCCACACACACACACACACGCGCACATACACACCTACAATCGTCCGACAGCGTTAAAAGAGAGCAAAGAGGGAGAGAAGACAGAGAAGCGGCATACCGGTTTCGCGGTACGTATAAGCTGCAGCAGCAGCTGCCGGGAGGGAGATGCACTATACTAGAGGAGGCAGCGCTAGAGATGGGCCGGCGCGATGTCCGTAAACGGCAGTGGAATGACCGATCGATCGGTATATGCAGAGGGGGGGGGGGCGCGTGTCGCTGTATGTGTATACGTGTGTACGAGCCGCTGCTCTCTCCACAGACTCTCGAATCCGTCGTGCGCCAGCCCCGGATAAGGCGTTTTTCTCTCTCTCCGCTGAAGATAGACGCGAGAAGAGAGAGAGGCCATAACGGCGCGCGATGGCCTAACGATCGGCCAGCGCAACGGCCGGGGCCATCGCAACGGCAGATCTCGAGCGGCACTATATGTAAGTGCGCACGTGTGTGTATATGTGTGAAGGTATCTCAGCGCGCGGGGAAGCTCGGATTTCGCGGGGCTGTATGGGTATAGGTGGAATCGCGAGGCGCGCGGCCAGGATAATTGGAGTATAATGAAAAATGGCCGTTTGGAAAGGGGTTTGATAAGCTCGCTTGGCTTGGTTATTTTAAATTTTGAAGCTGGGGGATCGTTGGAGCGCTTTGGTTCTGGCTAAGAATAGAATGGTTTTTTGCAAGTCGTTATTCTGAGGTCAAGGTCTGTGCTTGATTTGTACTAGGTGGTTTAAAGAAAATGATGGGATTGACAACAAAAATAGAGTGAAAAGGATTTTGTGATTATTAATTGAATTTTCAGCCAAATTGTAATGATTCAAATACTAATCATAACTTTTACGTTTGTAAAAAGCCTGTCAGATTTATGACTGGACAGTTTGAATACAAGTTTAATTCGATTTCTGAGGTGTTAATCCTAAAATTGCAAGGTGCAATACAATCATGCACTATCACAATCATTGTTGGCATTGTGCCATATCATTTTGTATACGGTGCGGGTATTAAAAATCCTCTCTGAAAAATTGGAGTATAATATAAACTTCGACAATTCACTGTCAAGTATGTATGTTCATTATCTGCATTTATCATTAAATAAATTATAATGAATGAAATTCATTTTGTCACTGTTATACCATAGTTTTTCGTTAAATTGGATACAAATCCTCAAGGCCACAAATAGCTTTTGATTTTCCTCAGATCAGTCGCTACCAGTTTCCTGTTGAATAGACTGCCCTAGATCGTTTCTCTATTATCTTCATACCTGTTAAATATAAACCAGAATGACACTTCGAAACTCATACTTTCAATACAATCTCGATATGGTTTATTGATAAAAAAACAAACCTCCTTGGTACATAAATATAAAGACTTTGGATTGGACGTTTTTCGTTCTGTTTTGACGGAAATGAAATTTTAACGACGGTGTTGACACTCTGATCTAGATTCCTATTATCGCAGCCATGGCTGTGCCCGCGCTTTATAGCGTGAGATTTTATTTACCAGTTTCTAAAGAAAGAGTGCAAAAAGAGTCGAGCAAAGTGATCAGCTAGAAAATGGAAACTCGAAGCCATTTAAGGTAGCTCCGAGGCTTTTCGTAGCCTACATTTAAAGATAGACCGGTAAACGATAGACGATTGTAACCAAGATTTCAGTCTAATATTTTCTCGATTTTCTACGATGGAAATAATTATAAAACGTCTTTTCTAAACAAAAATCAACTCAATTTAATAAATACATAAAATACTCTTTATTTCAACTGTCAAAATTATGAGCGGAAAATTATTCTCGGTCATTTGAGCGGAAGAAAAATGTCCCTCTTGATACATTTATTATGTATTTATAACGAAAAAAGAGCGACGAACTAAAGTGGATCACCTTGCCTTTATAGTCTTCTCCCCTCGCAAGTCATAAACGAGTAACGATACATAATCATTAACATTTTATTCCGAGCCAACGACACATAAATCTACTTACGGGGGAGATGAGCCTAATTTAAGGCAAAAAGGCAATACAGCCAAGTATTTAATGCAATAATGCATCAAAATGAATATTCTGGAATTGCCTTCTGCAAAGTTTGCAACTGCTGAGAAAAATGATTTCGGCATTATTGCATTTTTTATCTCCTTAATGGGCCGAGTAAAGATTTGTGAAAGTGCATGCAGGTCCGATCGCGCTGAAGTCAGCTTTTTAAATTTGAAAAATATTTCGAAAAACGCAAGCTACGTTTTACTTTGCGCTACACATTCACATTCAAATTTACCACCCAAGGTGTAAAATATTCGCGCTTGAAGGATATTTGCGCGTTCGCCAAGCGCTCCGAATTTGCCGTTACGCAAAAGCACAATAAGACGCATATTACGAGCTGCACGCACCGAGAGCAAAAATATTTCCCGAATCTCCAGGTGTATACTCTGCGTACAATGAAAATCTCCTACAATAGGGGCGGAGCCATCTACCCCGTTCGTCGGTCATAAACGTTTTCCTCGAACATAATTCTTGGGTTGTATATATAGGGTTTTTTACCCCGTCCCGATTACTGCGAGCGTGTATTCTTATGAAAAATCGCAGTAATAGAAACATCATCTGTGCTTCAATTACTGCGAATCTCCCTATACTAAAAGTATTACAGTAATTGGCTCACAGTAATTCACACAAGCCTCGCAGTAATAAAAACAAAGAGACAATTGTTGTTAGCTTCGTTTTATTAAAAGGGAATTCACTTTTAGGCTTCAATTGTTTTCAGAGTCGATAGCTTGAAACTTTGGATATTTTTGCTATATTTTCTTACGTAGAATTAATATATTTATATGTTATAGTGTATTATAAACAAAATTCTTAAATTTTTAAAATTGTCATATTTAAAAAGTTATTCAAATTATATTTTCTACAAAAAATGTATAAATCATAATTTGACTCATATTCTACATCACTATTCGAAACATCTTTCTTAGCATTTCTACAGTTCATCGAAGAGTAAACATCTCTAAAAGGAGCACAACTGGTCAATTAGGCATCGACTAAAGCTGACTTTAGTGCAGAATAGCTCTGTACTAAAAAATTAGTCACACAAGAAAATCTTTATTAGTAAGTTTCACTGAATTGTATAAAAGCAAATCATGACTACAAGAAACCAAAACATAATTAGTATTGTCGATATACCTAAGTGAAATATATTTAATTTATAACACATGTTATAGTTTTTAAACATTCTGAAATATCTTGTAACATTCAAAAAAGAATAGTTTTCATTTCAGATACTATACATAGAGCTATTGTTTCTCATTATATGTAGACTAAAATGTATTTTGAGAATATAAATTTTGCAAATTAAAATCGTGAATTTGACGTTTCATAATATCAATAGCAATTTGTATAAAGCACTTTGTTAACTTATATAATTCTGACTTAATAATACATTAGGACATAAACATTTCAGTCAATAAAATCGAACAATCGAACCACTTATAATTTAAAACTTTTCTCGCACGAACTTCATTTAGTAAACGTGAGGTGGTAACTCAACTGATAATTGAACAGCTATTCATTTAGTCAATTACCTGTCATACATTCATATTGATATTCTAGGCTCATACATAAATAAGTAGTAATATTTTTATTAAAAAATAATTTAAATACACAATTGTATTACCTATGGATTTCTGTGTTATATTAATAAACTAGAATATAATATAGAGCTGTAGTAAAATGTAATATTTTTAATGATATTTATTTATACTAAAAAAGAATTTGATAGTATAATTAAATACAAAAACGAAAAGCTGATTATCTAAAAAATATTACAAACTACGTTATATTAATTTGAAGAAAATAGGATGTATCCCGTCAATAAGACTTTCATGTAGTGTTAAAAAAACGTATTGCACAAATTTTCACATCGTCCACAGAATCAAGAACAATCTTCGCGCTTACATTAACATCAACAAAATCATCATTAAAATCTAAATTTTCGATAATATCCACTCGCCAAAACCGAACTCCTCCCAATCACCATAATCCATCAACGACCTCACAAAAATTCACCCACGGAGCAATCCAGCCTCACGTACGTGGCTCCATTATCCAAACCCATCATTCTCGCTCATCACGTCGAATTAGAGCCACTCAAGAGCCCCGGCTGCGTGAAAGACGCGCGGCCGAATGAAAAATCACGTTTCCCCGATAGATAGACGTCCGAGAGGCTGCAAATTGCAGCAGTTGGCGAGCGCGTAAGGGAAGCCTCCCCCTTCGGAGCCGAGCCTGAATTGATTCCTTCTACTCGGCCCATCGCTTTGACCTCTTTTCCTCGGCGGCTATATCCAGACGGGAATCTCTGCTTGCATGCAGCTTCCTCTTTTTGCTTTTATTGCTAAGTTTATGGGTTGTGGGAGGGGGGTGATTATACTCGGGGGATGTGCTGATAAGGGCCGGGAGAGAAAGAGAGAGTGGAGTTTTGTTGGCGATACGAGATGCAGGGAGGAAGTTTCTTTCAGGAGAGAGAGGGTGTTTTGTTTGGAAAAGCGTGTAGGTTGAAAGCTCTGGATTTTTTCTTTCTTGAAAAAACGAACTTTCTCATTTTTGAAAGCACACTCGCAAGAGCAGCGCGTCGAACCCATCAAGCAAAATAAATCGCGCTCCCGAAAATCTATTTACTCATTCCATTACCAAAAAAACAATTATCACCCCGCAACATCTCGCCGCTCCATCATTTTTCACAAAGCAATTTCCCGCGCCAATAGCTCTCCCAACTTCCACGCTGCCTAAGCCTTCTCCGCCGCCTC